>BRZM01002974.1:37150-47217 GCA_033238685.1 Lates japonicus | reverse complement strand
GAGGCGGGGTGAAAATCCACCCTGTGTCACCTTCTACTGAGAACAATCTCTACAAGGCTCACTGTTTGGATGGTCTTAACTTGTCCAGTCCAGGGCCCTCGTAACAATTTGTCCGGCCAAAGCGTTTGGGATCCTGGACATTTGCCCATTTTTCCTGCTTCTAACGAATCAACTTCAAGAACTGACTGTTCTTCTGCTGCCTAATATATCCTGTAATTCTGACAGTAGGTGCCATTGTAACAAGATAATCAATCAATATCATTCATTTCACCTGTCAGCAGTTTGAATATTGTCATTGATTAGTGTATGTCAGCCAAAATGCACAAAATCAGTTTTATATTACCAGGATAAATTTTTTTCTAACAACAGAATGACTCTTACAAGCCATTTACTATACAGCATTAGTTCATCATGAGTTTTATTATTTTAGTTTTGATGCAATCAAGAAAGTGGAAGAATTATTCACATCATTTGAAAGTAGCAATACCATAAATATGAAACATAACAAGCACCAGTCCATCTAGTAACTATACGAAATTTCCAAGTTTACACTTTACATCTGGTTTCAAAGAAAAAACAGCCAAGTTAAGAATGTACATTATAATATATATTTTATTATTGACTATTTTACCTCAGAATTGTACTCTGGTTAAGGCATAAAGCAAAATGTGAGGTGACTGTCCACCACTTTGCAGTTATGTGGAGTAGATCTAATGGCTGGCGATACAGTTAAGGTGATCTGATGTATATAATCCAGGATTTCTGGATAAATGATTAAGATATTTCATATGACATACCATGCACACTGGAGTGACTGATGGTGCCACACCTCATCTGCCAGGTCAGTTTGAAAGAAAAAGATAGCAGTAAGCTGCTATTGAAAGAACATGTTGCTGAGATGACTCCACGGTCTTGAATCACAGTATGACTTAAATTTTATGAGAGGATTCCAAAACACAAAGATTAAAAATCAATAAGAAAATTTAATCTCTGTATTTTTTCAGTTTTTGGCAATAAAGCAGTAAGTGTTTTATACAGTAACATGAAGAGAGTCGGCGACCATATTTTGCTGAAAGGAATTATATATTATGCCTCACACCTAAAAGTTTTCCTCTTTCAAAATACCATGAACTGTACAGGAAAGGGAGAGGTAGTATCTATGATTTTCAGCCAGGCTGAAAACCTTTGACTGTGTCTGATTTGCCCTGCAGTCTTTGAACTACAACAAGAGGGAAACCCTTGCTCGGCAAGTGTGTTACTACTGGCTACTTCAGAGCTACAGGTTAAAAGTGTTTTTGATTTTCTTGTACTCTCTTCCCTGCCAAGTAGACTTGAGAACAGAGGAGGAGGAGGAGGAGAAGAGTCCAATTGTTTTTCCTTTTTCCCACAGTTTGAGGTGTGGAGAATCGTACTACCTTGTGTCCTGGAGATGTTGGAACTTTTCTGAAAATTATCAGTGATGAGGAAATCTATTGCTGTAAATTCGTTGTGGGGGCCAACAGGTACCGTCAAGTATCTTCAGTGAGAAAAGAAGAAAATCAAGAGAATTCAAATCTACATTATAAAGCACATTCAAATTAATTTATCAACTGCATGATGTCTCACCTGCATATCTTTGTCTTCTAAAACATTTTTAGGCATCCTCATCAAAAATGTTTTGGTATCCTCTCTCTTCTGATGACCCCTGTTTATATCTGTATTCATATTTTAGATGGCAGAAATGGTATGTTGTTGCTAATTAGTTACTGTTATAATAAAGGATTGTCATTTATTAGCAGGATGATTTTTGTTCTGATAAATGACATGTTACTTTAATGGATGGTCTTTGAAACGCAAGGTCTCGGTGTGATTGTTTTGTTTCTGTCCTCCCTAGCCTCTGAACTATGAGAAGAGAAAAGTACACTCAACATCGAAGGCTCCAACACTCACCCAGACTCCCGCCTCCCACCTGGGGCCGCTTAAAGATTCCACTTCACCAAGTAGTCAGCTGTGGGAGATGTGATGAGCCTCCCGTCTTCCATGGACTACTACTATATGAAACTCACCTGCTGGCACCCAGGTTGGCACCGTAATCGCTGTGGACCCTGGATAGCACCAACAGCCGCCGGGTTGTGTAAGAGTCTATGATGTGATGTGCATGTAGGTGTCTTTGTGCACGCCTGTAAGTATTTGGAGCCCAGGTGTCCTGACATGAAAAGGCTTCAGCTGTGTCAAAGCTAAACAAGGCGTGGCTCTACATGTACAGCTGAATTTCACTACTTAGAAAAGCCCAATTCCTCTGGAAACACATCACGCATGTCTATGTCTCCCTTATATTGGTGAAATAGGCACAGAGAGAGAGGCTTTCTCTGGCCCCCTTCGCTCAGCCTTGCCTAGAGAAGGGACTGTGTGTTATGATCATTACTGTGGCTCAGTCTGTGTGCTAACGCGCAGTTGAGAAATGGCCAAGGCCAAGCCAAAATTCCAAAATCAGAGTTGTATTTTTTTGCTTTCCTTTTCTGTCAGACTGGTAATGCGTCAAAGTGGTGCATCGTGTCTGTTGTTATCCAGACTTGTAGCCTGGTGTTGTGGCACATGGGAGTGGCCTTGGCCAGGAGCCACAGGTGTAAACACAGTTTTATGCCAGGGCCATCATATCAGAGGAAGGTGAAAGCTGCTCCTTGCCAAATGTCCCAGGTTAGTGTCCCAAGTTGTTGTGTTCACAGAAGGATCAGAAGGTTCAGGATCACGTGTTGGATGATCGCGTATGTCCTGCACGCGCCAATGTACAACCAACCCCAGTGTTCAACACCATTTCCAGAAGTAGTGTGTCCAGTGATGTGGAAAGTGAGGGTGTGAAGACAGTGGTGATGGATGGGCATGTACCTCACCTGAGGTTTATGCTGTTTTATTAACCAGTCTTCCCATAACCTTAACCAAGTGCTATAGTCGCCTAATCCCAACCATATCTTAATCATAGTTTATTTACCATCATCACTATCTTTCCATGAAATATCCATTGGCCAGGAAAGAGAGGAACTCTATGGTGATTTACTAAAATATCTAAAGAATAAGTGATCCAGTGGTGTGTCAGGAGAGTAGCAGTCTGTGCAGTCTGTAGCTGTAGGCAAAAACCTTTGCTTCCAAGATTATGCACCAATACTATAAGTGGGAGGTGGTACTGTTCAATTTCTTGTCATTTTCATCATAACAGAATAAGTTAGATGTGCCACAGCTTTCAGAGGTACAGTGCTATGCAAAGGTTTTAGGCACTTAAAGCTAAAGTCAGACCATCTACTGAAGGACTCTTTGTTCGTCTTTTCTCTGACGACAGTTCTTTATGATGCTGACTATGTGTTTGGACTCATTGTCCTGCTGCAGAATTAATCTGGGGCTGATCAGACACCTCCCTGGTACTGATGAACGATAAGAGTCAAAACATCTAAAGTGCCTCAAACCTTTGCACAGTACTGTACTTCTTTTAGTAATGTTCAAGTTTACTATAGATTTTTTATTGCCTTTCTTTAGCCATTTAGTACTGCAGTATAAACGAGGTAATTACCAATTTGTGAACTTTATTGAACCAGTTTGGTAGTGTTTCTTACAGAACCTGGCTAAGTAATTGCACTGGTATTCATCTGTCTGAGCCACCATTAACATAAGAACTACAGTCATCTTCTGTCTGCATGTTGTTTTTTGAACTGGGATATTGGTCATTTTCAAAAACATATATCATCAAATGTTAACAGAACACAACAGAAGACACATGACTTTCTGCTAATTCTTGTACAGTAGAAGGCTTCGTGATCAAAGCTGAGTTGTTGGGCTGTGACTCCTAAAAGTTGTTGTTATTTTATTACCCGTTTGAGACCAATCTTCAGGCAATTGACGTAAATTAAAATAACTTAAGAATTTATGATTGTAACAGACTTGCAAAATATTTGGATATTCTCTAATGTTTGGAGACAGATTAAAGAATGAAGAACACTAAATGAACTTTTTTGAGCCATTAGAGACACTAGAGTCCTTTACTAGTCAAACCTTGTTAAGACCATGTACACATTCAAGACTTCTTGACTGAGGCAGCTTAGCCACCTGTTATGTGTAAAAACTATATCAGACCCAAGTTATTATTCAATTGTATCCTCTGTCATGCATTCTACAGCAATGATTACTTTGGGGTGTTTTTGGGTGTAGCTACGTACATATATTACATGATAATAATGTTTCATAGTACTATCAGTTAATTCAGAGGGAAATACACAGGTATGATAATAAATTTGTAATATATAAAGATGTTTTTGTCCTACCTCCATTATTTACAGTTTTGGGCTAGACCTGAAGTTGAGTGATGTAAACTTTAACATGTCTCTTCAAAAATATATGGTCTCATAACCACCATCAGAATACTGGTCATGACTACTGTCTGCAGACTCTGTAGCATCATCATGTGACAGTGTGTCTTGTATTATATTACATGAAGAAAATCTATGTTTCAATCCATCATCATTCTGTATCACAGGTACTTTATAGAAAATGAAGAGGACAGACCTTTGTATTTCACCATTGGGGTGAACAGCGGCATCATCAGGACCACCAAGGTTCTGGACCGGGAGAAAACGGCATGGCACAACATCACTGTGATGGTTGCAGAGGTTGGTAAGTTAACAGCGACAGCAGACCAGATCAAACTGTCTGCTGTCTTTCTGTATATCCATTCATCCATCCATTCATCCCTCCAGCTATCTATCCATCAATCCTTAAGGTGTCCTTAAGGTGACATCACTGAACCTTCTTCTAGTTTGTGATTACTAATAAACACATGGATTCTCTGTGGTCACCAGAAAAGTGGAGGGCAAGAGGCACAGTGCGGAGCTAACCATGCAAGGCAGAGAGAGCTTCGACAGGGATACCATGTTCATCCCTTTATGGCCGCAGTTTACCATCTTCTAATGGCTATGTCTCAAACTGGTTTCATGAACATGACAGTGAGTTTAGTGAACTTCAGTGGCTTCCCCAGTTTCTGGATCTGAATCCAGTAGAACACCTGGGATGTGGTAGAACAGGAGATTTTGTTAGTGGTACTAATACTCAGGCATTATGTTCACACTGAATTTTTCAAATGATACCCAGTTTTGCCTTGTGGACTGAAGAGTTCCATAGCCAGGCTGCCACACAAGATAAAACTCTGGCTCCCATGCTAGCAAGTTCAAAGTCTGGGACAGAAAACAGATCTGTTTAGGAGAATCAGAGGGAACAAGGGGCTGAGTAGGTGTGGAAGAGATTCACAAGATATGGACAGTGAAACCATGAAGTGGTTTGAATGTGAGGAGGAGAATATCAAAGTCCAGTTAGCCACAGGGAGCCAGTAAAGCTGGGTGAGGAGGTGTTTTGTGATCAGTCAGTAATAATTCTAGTTTTTCGGGATGTCAGACATGATGGCATCAAAGGAGTCGATGTGAAATTTGACCAAAGCATTAACCAGGATCTCAATGCTATTCTGAGTATGAAGGTCAGCATGTTGAACTGGGTATGGAACAATCCTTAATGACAACAGTGAAACATCCGAACTGTTTCAGTTCAGTTTTAGAACCAATAATGAGTACTTCAGTGTTATTGCTGTTCAACTTAAATAAATAGTTTGTCATCCAAGACTGTATATCATGGAGACAGATACCCTCAGTGAGGGTATCTGGGGATGTAGATGTAGGTTTAGTAGAGATGACATTTCCATTTGTCTTTGAAGTTTTGCTTGACCTCAAAAACAAATTACATAAAATATTAAGGACATTTTCAGAAGGCTATTTGATTCAGTGAAATTCAGTGGAGTTCCCTTTAAGACACATTTAGTGATCTGACAGGACCTCTGTGTAACATCACACAGATTGTGTCTGTGCTGAAAGCATCTGAGGAATAGTTCATCAGTTGATCCTCCCCTCTCATTTCTCCCCGGCTTATGCTTATCTTGCCAATTACCCTTTCTCCTACCCTTTACTGCACAATAGTGTGAGTAATGGACTGAGCGGGGGCATTCATAAATGCCAGGTGGCTCAGTCACCCTGATGCTGAGTCTCTGGAGATTAATCTAAGAGCTAAACCTCCTGTGCAGGAGGGACACCCACCATATAATTTAAGAATCAAAGATGTTATTCCAACATGTCTCTCCTCATGTGAACCAGTGGGAAACAAATCTTTAAAGTTTGTATTAATGGGAATAGAGTTTAGACAGTGGTTAATTAAAAGCCATCATCCATTATATTCAGACTCCTCAGAAGACATGTTGATATCAGAGATAAAGAAGGAAAGCAGGTAATCTAGTGAGTTGTTTCACCGGTGGAAACAATAAGAAAAACACTCTCAAAACTCAGACACAAAGTTTGTATTTTAAATTCTGTAGAGCAATGTTTGAGCATCCCTTGCCTTTACTCGGGATTAAAAAAAAACAGTTATCAGGAGAACTGGCTTGCAGTGGTTTGTGTTGTTGGAGAGTGAGGACGACAACAGCATCTTAACAGACTGACGTGACATTTGTAGGCACATTTACATGTTGGTTTATGTGCTGCAGCTGAGCAGCTGATTAGCTATGTAGCCTGCAAACTGACATTAGCAGTGCACTTTTCCTTGATGAATGTTTGTTTGGTGACTCAACAAGCTCAGGTGCAGGACAAGACGTGTGTTCTTATTTGTAAGTAAGATTAAAAAAGAAAAAAAAAAGTGGGACAGCTAATGTGAGTTGTTGCTCCAGAGTTTGTGGCCAGTAGGAGAAGCAAGACATTTTGGACCTGCCTCAGGTGGGTACTCTGATCTCTGCTCACCAGTGACTCATTGATCATCAAAACGTGACCCACGTGTGTTTCATCTCGGGGTGGGTCATAGGTGGAACTGGGCAGAAAGAAAGAAAAATGTCAGCACCTACAGTACATGGTCTAAATGGCAGCATACAGGAATTCCAAGTAAATTAATAACAACAACTCTACTGTAATAAATACTGCCATATAGAGGATAGTACAGAATATAGATACACTGAATAAGCATTGCCCAACCATAATAGTATCAAAGGGTTGAATTTATCAAAATATTGAAGTTACATACAAGTCAATATTTAGTGGTGTGATCTTGGGAACACACAGAACTAAATATGACTTACTCTGAAACTAAACTGTTGATGTAGATTTGATGTGTCTGACAGCAGGATCGTTAGATGATGTCCCTTGAACTGATGAAGTCAGACATGACGCTAGCTCCCAATGCACCTAGAAAGCCAAGCATTCTGGGTTCTTGAGCATAGACAGAAACTAGTGGTGTTGAGTAGCAACAATGAGCCTTCCAGATTTTAAAATATGACATGACCGGTTATTTACCAGGGCATCAGATACTCGTAGTTTCATTTCATGTGCTCAAGAACCCCAGAATGCTTGACTTTCTCCGGGCATTGGGGCTAGCGTCATGTCTGATCGCACAGAGTTCAAGGGACTTATTATCATCTAACGATCCTGCTTGTCAGACACATCAATATTACATCCAACAGTTTGGTTTCCGAGTAAGCTGCTTGCTCGGTTCATGTGTTCCCAAGATCACAGTGCTAAATATTGACAGGTTATGATCAATGTTTTGATGAGATTCCAGAGCTCCTTTTGATGCTGTTTGTGGTTTGGCCTTCAGTATCTGATGCTCAGTGACAATCATATGGCAGTATTTGACCGGCGATGATGGTGACCATTCTGCTGAGATTCTGTGCTGCCATTTTCGGGCGTAACTTCATGGGTGTGTGACATTGCACTGTTTCTCTTGCTCACCTGGGCTCACAGATGAAGGCTACACGTGGGGTCGTTGATCAGTGGTGCTGGTGAGCAGGGTCAGGCACGACCTGAACGAGTCAAATGTTCAACCCCTACTGACCTGAACTCTGGTGGCTAATACGTGCTGTCCCTTTTTTTTTCTTTAATCTTGCTAGTAAATTGCGACCACGCACCAGGAGCTTGGAATCATGAGCAAGCATTCATCGAGGAAAGTGCGCTGCTAATGTCGGTTGCGACTACTGTCGACTGCTCGGCTTTACGACACATGTTCAACGTGTGAAATGTTAACACACCATCAATGCGATCGTCTTTCGTTGTCTCATCTTAACAACACCAGACCACTGCTGAGCTCCCATTCTCCTGATAACTGTTTTTTTGATCTGATGGTGAGGATGTCAGGCGTTAACTCTGCAAGGTGGGCTGGCTGTGTCTGAGGACTGAGGAATGTTTTCAACGTTGTTCCGCGGTGAATTACCTGCGCCTCGCTCTTTGTCTCCTGACTATCTTGTGTGGCTGTGAGGTACCAGTGCGGCGGATGATGACAGTAACCACTGTCTGACTTTGAACTGTTCCCACTGTCACATGATTGTGAGAACAACATCTTTGATTCTTCTTATAGTGTCCCTGCAGGAGGACCCAACTCTTAGATCAGTGAGACTCGGCATCGGTGACGAGCCGCAACATTGTAATGCCCCATCAATCCGATACTCCCGCTATTAACGATGAGAGCGGGAGAAAGGTGATTAACGAGACAACGCCAAGCCGGAGGCGAGGAGGAGGATCGACGATGAACTGTTCTCGGATAACTTTCGGCACGAACGCAATGATGTTACAGGGCTCTGTCAGATCACTAAATCGGCTCAATCTTAAAGGAACTCCACTGTTGCTGAATCGATAACCTTCTGTGTCTGTATTTTGTAATTTTGATCGTAAACGAAAACAAATAATGTCATCTCTGGCACCATCTACGTCACTGAGGTATCTGTCATGATGCGATGGCGGATGACAAGCTTGTTATTTAGGATGGGCAACAACTGCTGATACTCATTATTGAGATGGCGAACTGGCTGAATGATGTTCACTGTTATCGTGAGATGTTCCATGCCAGTTCGGCATGTATTCGAAATAACGTGGTCGGTGCTCTTCGTGCTCGTCGCGCGTCATGTCTGACGTCGAAACAAATTGTACTGACTGATCTGCTTTCTCTGCCAACTTTACTCCTGTGGCTAACTGAACACTGATATTCTCCTCTCACGGTCAAACCGCTAAATGTCACTGTCCGCCTCTTCGTGATCTTCCACACTCATTGCTGGTCCCTCTGATTCTCTGGTCATTCTGGTGATCTGAACTTTGAACTTCTTCTTTGTCGGGAGCCAGGATGTGACAGCCTGTGGGCTCTTTCGATCCACAGGCAACTGGGCAATGTTGATTCGGTGTGTGTGCCACAGTGGTACCGCTGAAATCTTGTTCTACCATCCCCGGGTGTTCACTGGTTCAGATCCGGGGGCCTGGGGAAGCCCTGATTCTAAACTCACTGTCATGTTCTGAGCCGGTTTGAGACAACCGTGGAAAGATGAAACTGCGGCCGTAAAGGACAGACATGTGTCCCTATCGAAGCTCTGCATGTCCGCGCTGTTTCTCTTGCCCGCTTCCCACAGAAGAAATCATGTTGTGTGTCACAAACTGAAGGACTAAATGACCTGTCGCAAGTTTATGAGAGATTAGATGAGCTAACTGGACTGAATGAATGGATGAAAGACGCGGGCAATTGATCTGTCTGCTGTCGCTTCATTATTTCTCGCTGCAACCATCACAATAATGTTAATACCATGCCGTTCTCAGTCGAACAGTGGTCCTGATGATGCCGCTGTTCACCCCAATGGTGAAGTAAAGTCTGTCCTCATTTTTCTATAATTACCTGTGATACAGAATGATGATGGATTGAACATGGAATTTTCTTCAAAGCAATATATTACAAGACACTGTCACATGATGATGCTACAGAGTCTGCAGACAGTAGTCATGACCAGTATTCTGATGGTGGTTATGAGACCATATGTTTGAAGAGACATGTTAAAAGTTTACATCACTCAACTGATCAACCCAAAACTGTAAATAATGGAGGTGGACAAAACATCTTTATATATTACAAATTTATTATCATACCTGTGTATTTCCTCTGAATTAACTGATAGTACTATGAAACATTATTATCATGTAATATATGTGCAATATACAAAACACCCCAGTAATCATTATATAGAATGCATGACAGAGGATACAGTTGAA
>BRZM01002974.1:7647-35368 GCA_033238685.1 Lates japonicus | reverse complement strand
GGGGTTGAGCGTATTGCTGACGAATGACAGCAGTGTGAGCACCAGCAAAAGCAGACGGCAGCCTGCCGCGTACATTCGCAGCACATCAGCACGAACCCAGGCACACCGCTGGGAGATTATTTCCAGCCCACCGAAGTCCATCATTCTGCGAACATCACGCGAAATATCGCTTCCTGCGAGCGTTCAAACAATTAAGTCAGACCGTCAGAACCGCAAAACCCACCACGGTAATGCCGTCAGTACAAAGATCAACGCATGGCTTCGCAAGCCTTTCCCCAGAAAACAGCTAAAGCCTGCCGTTTCATTCGAACAAACTATCATTCTGAACAACCCCGACAGACCGCGACCGGCGGGATGCCCAGAAAACCACCGCCCAGCACAACGTTCATACCTGAAGCCGCCCGCTGACGGCGGTGAGCGTTTGCCTGTCGTTATCGATACCGTCATTGCAATACATCAACGGTTCCGTTATCACCGTAATCATCAGAATTCAGTCGAAAGAAAGAATTACAGTTGCACGGCTCATCATTCCGACACCGAATGCCGGTGGGACCCAAGAACCGCAACGAACATTCGCAGTCTCACGAACCGAGCGCAAGAGAAAAACTGTTACTTGTTACTGCCGATAAAGGGAGCCCACAGCACCGGAGCAAGTTGTCATTATTGCAGTTTCCTCCATATTAGCCACTTTTGCCGACAACACACAGCAACACTCGAAAGCGATTTTACCATGTCCCGATGTTACAAAACAACACCCTTCGCCGACTGCAGCGTGAGGCTTCTCCACAGTCGTCGACAGGCAGCAGACCGAGGTTGCGGTGCGAGTTTGAGAGACCTTCGTTTCCTTCATCTTAGACCATAAACGATAACAACAACAGTCACCCCAACGAAACCACCTGCCCACAGTTTCTTCATCAGCACAGACAAAACGTTCATTTCCTTCGTTAACAGCATTACGCCTGTTACCTTTCTTCTACGCTTTGCCGTTCGTCCATCAGCAAGTTATTGCATGAATATTCAACATATTCAGGAGTCGATCGACCGCATGCGCGAGTGACCCGACCAGATGAGCTCAGATGAATGCGGCAACGCCATCCGGACGGACGCAGAGAGCATACGACAGCCAGAAGATGCCACATGCAGCATTGGGCAGCCGAAGCTGGTTCGCTCTTTATTGAGGGACCGCAGCAGAAACCGTCACACAGCCGCATCAGTCATGATTATTTAGCACCAACACCACATCAAAAACTGCGACACCATCACCATTTCATTGTCTTTAGTTTCCAGCCCAGCCATTAAAGATGACACGTATAATATCATTCGTTTTGTTACCTGTTTCCGAGCCTGTTTGTCACGCAGCCGCAATGATGATGGATGCTGATTCACTGAGTTCATTTCCGCACAGAACACAATGGCGGGAATTGCCGATCACCAGTCATCTGAAGAGCTCACCATCAATAATGTCCCCTGATTGCGTTCCCGATGAATCTGTCGTCAGCCTCCACCTGAACAGCCAGGCTCACGATATCGCGAAGCTGTCATTAACGGCCACCTTATCACGAACTACCAGACCGGCAAATTAACACGAACATATCACCAGCATCCGGACTGTTTCACATAATCAAATGTTCAGGCACTGAGCCTCAGGTTAGCCCGTTACTAATTATTCATAGTAAACAGCAGATGAGTATTAAATGAACAGATGTCTCAGCCATTAAACCAGCAGCCATCAATTATGCAGTGGCACAATAAGCAGAAGCATCTCAAAGGTGCAATTTGTCACAGGCGTTACACGCAGTGTTCTTTGTGCCTGGTTCTCATTGCAATAGTGGCGAAAACTCCATCTGAGGCAGTATGTTGCCTGCCTGACACAATGATTACATACTGCAGCATTGCTCACACACACACATACTGGCTTAATTTCCACAACCAGTGAACAGCAGCAGCATGACACGGGCGTGATGTGTGTGCGGCTACGTGACAGCAGGCCGTGATGCAGATCTGGGCCTTGTGTTTTATTGTTCCTGGTTCAGAACCAGCCTGCTGTGGAGAGGCTTGGTGCGTGGTGTGAGGAGGTGGCGGCAGTGAGGCAGGCTTGTGCTTAGGCTTAATATGATCGCTCATGCTGCTATCTGCCTGTTAAGAGGAGGCATCAGCGTACCCACATTCCGAATAACTTATGGTTCAAGAAGCTGCAAACTGCAGGCTCAACTGATAAATCCCCTACTGATGGTGTCAACACACAACAAAGGTCTAGATCAACATGCATGTATGTGTGCCAGCATGTGTGTGTGAGGAGGATGAATACAGTACCGTGCACTGTACCGATCAGTGCATATTTGTGTTTGTGCTGTTGTGTTTGAACACAACCCAGTTATATTCATATTTAAGACTAAATGTGACATGCTTCACCTAGAGATGATTCATTTGTGGCATGTCAATTAGTTTGTACTATGGGGGTGCTCCCCATAGCTGAATGGTTAGCGTGTACTATGGGCCCTTTTGCTGCATGTCACTTTCCCCGTTTCCCTGTCTCTCACTGTCCTGTCAATAAAGGCAAAACAACAACAACAACAATGCATCATGGCTTGTACTATTGTTTCAGTTCTCAGACCTCTGTCAGAAAAAGAAGACTCAACTCTGAATCGAGAGTCTCAGAAGATTTTCACCACTGCGACTCAGACATGAGTACGGTGCATGGAAGCCATGGCTGTAAATATCTAACGGACCCATAAAAAGTTTTCCATCATGGTGGATCAATCTTCTGCCTACCTATACTTGAAGGATGTCTGGCTTTATTCACCATTTAATTTATTGTGAACACTCCCATGAAAAGACCAAAAGCTATGATACGTTACAGTGATCAGCCCGAAGCCCATTGGTTCACTGAAGACTTTTAAACATGTCATATAGTTTCATTTTAAATAGAAGTATTTGAGACTGTCTCCAGTGGTGATTATATATAATATCTGGTGATGTGAGTATTTCTAGCAGGATGGTGTATGGGACATGCATATATTATGAAATGTGCTCATGTTAATGAATGTGAAATCGTTTATGAAATATTAGTGCGACTGTTAGTATCTCCTTAACTACTGTATGATCTCTCACACAAATATTCCAGTACACTGCGGTTTATCCCACTTTTCATCATGAACACTGTATCAGGAACGTAGACACATACCCGGCTGACAGCTGTTGCCGTGCCTGTGTGTACAAATATTTAGCATGATAATCCAGGTGTCTACTGCATTCATTATCTTTTCTAAAGTTTCAGTGGTACTAAAACAATGCACATCAACTATAGTTACTGATTACAGTGAATTGTTCAGCATACTATTTTGTGTTTTACATTTGTGATGCTGGCCGACGCGGTTTTCTTCAGATTTGCTGCCTTCATTAGCACACTCAGACAACAGTACTGCGACCTCTTCTCTTGTTTGGTGATAGCATGTCTTCTTCCTGTGTGTTGTGGCTTTGAGGTATGATAATATCTGGACCCCTACATGTAACAGCATGTCACAGCATTATAAAGCAGAGAGCAAAAACCCCTGTTACCTGGTGAGCCAGTTGGAGAGAAAAATCAAGTCACACAACACTCAAGACACCTGAGTCCAGTGTCACAGCACAAAGTCATCTCTGTATGTTGTGTTATGCTTCATACCATACTGTGAGGTCCCTCTCATGAGATGTTGTGGTATGGATGATGTGATGTCCATCTGGCACTGGCCTCCAGTGTGTTTTAGAATGAGCCCACCTCACAGTAGATGTTAGGATTCAAAGTTTTTTTTTTAAATTTCTTTTGTAAGTATCAGATTTTGAGGCCATGACATCATCTGTCAGTGTCAGTTGCAACCAACCACCTCAGGCCAGAGCATCACAATACAATTGTCCACTTTGCGTCCCGAACACACTATAATGGTAATTGTTGCCCCAGAGACATGAACGTTGTTGGACATCTAGGACCTGGGATTGGTGACTGGACATGGCTGACCACGTGGAATATCTGAAATGACAAGAAACAGGTCGCAGCAATCTCTGTAATCCCAAAGAAAGACAGGTTCATTGTTTTCCCACTGACAATGGGTACGACACTACTTTTCATTTGAACTGTCCATGACAGTTATTGCCTAACCAGGTATTGCCTTTTGTTCTCTAATGTCTACTGTGCAGTTCGAACATGTCCAGATTCCATCCCAGCCCACTATATCCAGCATAAAACCTGTTTTTGTGTCATTTATTAATCCACGATGGGTCAGCCATGTCCCGGTCACAATCCAGGTCCTAGATGTCAATGACAACGCTCCATCCATTCTAAAGTACAGTGCCAATATAAAGTGCCCGGCACCAAAAATGGACAGGTATGCCGATGCCTGCCCAGGAGGGTTGGTTTGCAACTGACACTGAGTGGATGATGATGTCATGGCCTCAAAATCTGATACTTTCTACAAAAGAAATTAAAAAAAAAACTTTGAATCCTAACATCTACTGTGAGGTGGGCTCATTCTAAAACACACTGGAGGCCAGTGCCAGATGGACATCACATCATCCATACCACAACATCTCACTTCAGGAGGACCTCACAGTGTAGTATGAAGCATAACACAACATACAGAGACGACTTTGTGCTGTGACACTGGACTCAGGTGTCTTGTGTGTTGTGTGACTTGATTTTTCTCTCCAATAACAGGGGTTTTTGCTCTCTGCTTTATAATGCTGTGACATGCTGTTACATGTAGGGGTCCAGATATTATCATACCTCAAAGCCACAACACACAGGAAGAAGACATGCTATCACCAAACAAGAGAAGAGGTCTCAGGACAGTTGTCTGAGTGTGCTAATGAAGGCAGCAAATCTGAAGAAAACCGTGTCGGCCAGCATCACAAATGTAAAACACAAACTAGTATTATACTGAGACAAATTCACCTATGAAAATCAAAGTAACTATAGCTGATGTACATTGTTTTTAATTACCACTGAAACTTTAGAAAAGATGTGAATGCAGTAGACCACCACAGATTATCATGCTAAAATGTTAGCCACACAGAGCTACAGCAGCTTAGCTATCTGTGGGTATGTGTCTACACGTTCACAATGCAGTGTTCATAGTGAAAAGTGGATAAACTGTAGTGTACTGGAATATTTGTGTGAGAGATCATACAGTAGTTAAAGGAGATACTAACAAGTCATAGTCCACTTACTAATATTTCCCCATAAACTTGATTTCACATTCATTAACATGAGCACATTTCATAATATATATGCATATCCCACATACACCATCCTGCTAGAAATACTCACTACATCACCAGATGTATATATAATCCACCACTGGAGACAGTCCTCAGGAAATGCACTTCTATTTAAAATGAAACTATATGACATGTTTAAAAGATCTTCAGTGGGAACCAATGGGCTTCGGGCTGAGTGCCTGTAACGTATCATGGCTTTTGGTCTTTTCATGGGGTGTTCACAATAAATTAAATGGTGAATAAAGCCAGACTTATCCTTCAAGTATAGGTAAAACTGAAGATTGATCCACCATGATGGAAAACTTTTTTATGGGTCAGGTAGAATATTTACAGCCATGGCTTCCATGCACCATGCTCAGCAGATCTGAAGTCGCAGTGGGTGAAAATCTTCTGAGACTCTCAGATTCCAGGTTGAGTCTTCTTTTTCTGACAGAGGTCTGAGGAACTGAAACAAATAGTACAAGCCATGATGTTTTTTTGTTGTTGTTGTTGTTGTTTTTGCCTTTATTGACAGGACAGTGAGAGAGAGACAGGAAACGGGGAGAGAGTAGGGGAATGACATGCAGCAAAGGGCCCACATGGTACACGCCCTAACCATTCAGCTATGGGGGCACCCCCATAGTACAAGCCATGTTGACATGCCACAAAAATGAATCATCTCCACAGAACTCCAAAGCATGTTCACATTTAGTCTTAAAATATGAATATAACTTCAGGTTCATGTTTCAAACACACAAACATACAAACACAAATATACACTGATCAGTACAGTACACAGTACTGTATTCATCCCCTCACTCACACACACATGCTGGCACACACATACATGCATGTTGATCTGGAGCCTTTTTGTTGTGTGTTTGACACCATCAGTAGGGGATTTATCAGTTGAGCTGCAGACTTTGCAGCTTCTTGAACCCATAAATTATTCAGAATGTGGAGCACGCTGATGCCTCCTCTGCTGGGCCAGATAGCAGCATAGACGATCATATTAAACCTAAGCACAAGCCTGCCTCACTGCCTGCCCGCCACCCTCCTCCACCACCACACTGCCAGCCTCTCCACAGCAGGCTGATTCTGAACCAGGAACAATAAAACACAAAGGCCCAGATCTGCATCACAGCCACTGCTGTCCACACATGTATGTTCACACACACACACATCACACACTCCCTCCGTGTCATCAAATATACTGCTCTCTCTTGTTCTCTGTCCACCACTTTCCCTGGTTTTTATGGAAATTTAAGCTCATATGTGTGTGTGTGTGTGTATTGTGTGTCTGCATGAGTATGTAATCATTTAGCTTGGCTTCAGGCAACAGACAACACATACTAGCACACTCAATGTAGATGGAGGATTTTTTTTCATCCCACTGGTATTGCAGTAAATTGACACAAAGAAATTTTCATGCGTGGCACATCAATCTGGTGTGACAAATTTTTGCTGCTGCATTTGGGGATGCTTCTGCTTAGTTGTATGCTACATTTGCATAATTGATGCAAAACTATGAGACTGGCTGTTAAGGTTTTGGGGCATACAGTGCATTTAATACTCATCTCTTGTTTGCTGTATTAAGTGCATGGAGACTAGTGGCAGATACAAGCCTGAGGGCTCAGAATACACTGAAACATTTGAATTTTGTATATTTACTCTTGAGAAACAGTCGAGATGCCTGAAGATGAATATGATACCATTATTTAAATTTGCAGTCTGAACTGAAATAGATTTCAGTGATAAAAAGGTAATTAATTACATTTGTGAGCAACCCTTGCATGTATGCTGATATCATGTGGAAGACACAATGACCTGTGTTCAGATTTGGGAATTTAAGTCAGAAGCCTGACGTTCAAAAGTTAAGTCAGAACATAATCAGGGACATTATCTGGTGAGTGGGTGAAACCTTCAGATTATTTAAATTATTCCAACCATCCAATTCCCGCCTAAAGCCGACATGTTTCTCTTGTCTGGAAATGAGGCTTTCAGTGAATCTAGCATCCATCATCCATTTGCAGCAAAAACTGACTTTTAACCAAACAGGCCAGGTGATGGAAAAAGCTAATAATAAAACAGATGGTAATTATACGTGTCATCTTTAATATAAAGCAGACTCAAGGCTAGGGACACTGTACAATGAAATGAAAAACTAAAGTGATGGAGGACTTGGCCCCCACATGTGAATCCACTGATTGTGTCAGTTTTATTGAAATGAATTTATTTGGTGCTAAATGTCACTATTTGAATGCAGCAATGTGACTGGACTAATATACTGCAAATTGCCCTCAAAATAAAGAAGCAGGCCAAATATAAAATTGCATCTTGCTTCGGCTGCCCCAAGTTGTAAACACATGTAGCATGTACAGTGTCAGTAAATATCATCTGCACATCCATCAGTTAGAGAACACCACGTTCATCTGGAGCTGTGTTTGTGTCCATCTGAAATCCAAGATTCACTCTCTTGTAGCTGTTTTTAGTCTCGATCGACTCCTGAATTGTTTTGACTAGATATGTTTAGATATTGTTCATACAATATTCAACACTTTTTTGTTGGACTTGAACACAATGTATGCAAAAGCATAGAAGAAGGTAACAGGATGGCATGTACTGTTGTAGAGGAGTAAGACATGCACAAATGTGTTTCTGTCTGTGGCTTTTCTATTGAAGAAGCTGTATTTCAGAGTGAACTTTAGGTCACACTGACACATTTTGTGTAGGGTATTTCTTAATTTAATTTGTTATGTTAGTTTTATAGTCTAAGATGAGAAAACATTGAAGATTGATCTCTCAAAACCACTCCCTTGGCTCCACGTTAATTTGGTCTAACGCACTTATCGATGACTATGGAGAAGAGTAGCCCTCACGCATACAGTCATGTGAAAAAGGAAGTACACCCTCTTTGAATTCTATTGTTTTATGTATCAGGACATAATTTAAAAAAATCATCTTCCATCTAACTTCAGGTGTAAAACAACAGACGACAGATTCCACTGTGTCATTATTTAATCAACAAAAGTGAAGCTAATATGGAGAAGCTATGTGTGAAAAACTAACTACACTCCATGATTCAGTAGCTTGTAGAACCACCTTTATCAGCAGTAACTTAAAGTAATAGTTTTCTGGTCCACTCCTCTTTACAACGTTGCTTCAGTTCATTGAGGTTTGCAGATGTTCGTTTATGCACAGTTTTCTTAAGGTCCCACCACAGCATTCAGTCAGGTTGAGTCTGAGGTCTGGACTTTGACTGAGCCATTGCAACACCTTGATTCTTTTCTTTTTCAGCCATTCTGATGAGGATTTGCTGGTGTGCTGGAACCATTGTCCTGTTGCAATGACTGAAAGGTGCTCCAGTCCTGTGGCTGCAAAACAAGCCCAAATCATCAGCACTCCACCACCGTGCTTGACGGCTGGTATGAGGTGTTTGTGCTGATATGGTGTGTTTGGTTTTCTCCAGACATCTCCACTTTGGTCTGGTCTGTCAAAGGACATTGTTCCAGAAGTCTGATGGTTTGTTCAGATGAAACTTGGCAAACCTAAGCTGTGCTGCCATGTTCTTTTTAAAGAGAAGAGGCTTTCTCTTCCAAACAAGCCATACTTGTTGAGTCTTTGTACTGTTGTGAACTTTAACATTTACCATGCTAACTGAGGCCTGTAGAGATGTAGCTCTTGGGTTTTTTTGCAGTTTCTCTGAGCATTGTACGGTCTGACCTTGGGTTGAACTTGCTGGGACGTCCACTCCTGGGAAGACTGGCAACTGTCTTGAATGTTTTCCACTTGTGAATAATCTGTCTCACTGTAGAATGATGGACTTCAAATTGTTTGGAAATGGCCTGATAATCCCTCCCAGATTGATGGACAGCAACAGTTGCTTCTCTAAGTTCATTGCTGATGTCTTTAACACACACCTGAATGCTCCACACCAGCAAACTGCCAAAACCTCTGCTTTTATAGAGGTGCTCACACTTGCTGGTGATCATTTCATCAAGGGCATTAGATCAGCAGCACCTGGCTGCTTCTCACCCTTTTAATTCCTATGGAAGCAATAAGGGTGTACTTAATTTTTCACATACTGCTTCTGCATTTTGGCCTAGTTTCTGTTAAATAAATAATTGTACAGTGTAATATGTCATGTGTTATTGTTCCTCTGAGATTGTATTTACCTAGTTTTAAGACCAGATGATTTTTTATTATTTCCTGATAGGTAAGATAAGATAAGATAAGATAATCCTTTATTAGTCCCACAATGGGGAAATTTACATTGTTGCAGCAGCATAAGTGTTTGAAAAGATGAAAAAGAAATAAATAATAGTAAAGGCAAGATAAAAAACAAGATAAGGCTCTAAAAATATACACAACAGTATAAACATGAGAATGTAATAAAAAATATTAACAGAAGAGCAATATACACAGGACTTTATACATAGAGACAGAAAATGAACTAAATACAGATATTGCACATTTGAAAATGGAATTGGACACAGTGAATGACTGATAGCAGCTGTTTGGATTAATTAAAGTGCAGAAACCTAGTGACAAATGGTCCATGTGTGTATGTGGTGTATTAGGAGCAGTGCTGGTTGTAGAGTCTGACAGCAGCAGGAAGGAAGGACCTGCAATACCTCTCCTTCACACACTTTGGGTGAAGCAGCCTATCACTGAAGGAGCTGCTCAGTGCTGTCAGACTGTCCTGCATGGGGTGGAGCTCATTGTCCATCAGGGATGATAGCTTTGTTATCATCCTCCTCTCACCCACCACCTCCATGGGGTCAAGTGGGCACCCCAGGACAGAGCTGGCTTTCTTGATCAGCTTGTCCAGCCTCTTCCTGTCTGCTGTTGAGATGCTGCTGCCCCAGCAGACCACTCCATAGAAGATGGCTGATGCCATAACAGGATGCCAAAGGACCTGAGTCTCCTCAGCAGGTAGAGCCTGCTCTGAGCCTTCTTGTAAAGTGCAGTGGTGTTGTCTGTCCAGTCCAGTCTATTGTTCAGCTGAACACCCAGGTACTTATAAGATGTCACCATCTCAATGTCTCTTCCCTGGATGTTCACTGGTGTTGGGGGGGAGTGTCTGCTCTTGTGGAAATCCACCACCAGTTCTTTGGTCTTCCCAGCATTGATCTGGAGGCAGTTCCACAGGCACCAGTCCACAAAGTCCTGCGTCAGTTCTCTGTACTCCCTGTCATCCTCATTTGTGATGAGGCCGACGACTGCCGAGTCATCAGAGAACTTTTGCAGGTGGCAGTGAGGTGAGTTGTACTGGAAGTCTGCAGTGTAGAGGGTGAAAAGGAATGGAGCCAGGACTGTTCCCTGCAGGGCCCCCGTGCTGCAGACCACCATGTCAGACATGCAGTCTCATGTCCTCACATACTGCGGTCAGTTGGTGAGGTAATCCAGTATCCAGGATGTGAGATGCTGGTCCACCCCCATGAGTTCCAGCTTGTCCCTCAGGAGCATGGGCTGTATGGTGTTAAAAGCACTGGAGAAATCAAAGACCATGATTCTCACAGTGCTCCCATGATGAGAGAGAGCTCTGTGGAGAAGGTAGATGACTGCATCATCCACCCCAATGCCAGGCTGGTAGGCAAACTGCAGCGGGTCCACTGACTGTCTCACTGAGGGCCGGAGATGGGTGAGAATCAGCCACTCCAGGGTCTTCATCAGGTGGGATGTCAGCGCCACCAGCCTGTAGCTGTTGAAGTCCTTGGGGTGCTAAGTCTTCGGCCGATGCCGGGTCAGCGCCGTCAGCTCGTCGATCTTGTTTGGGAGAGATCTTACGTTCCCCATGATGACTGATGGGAGGACGGGTCTGTAACGTCTCCTCCGAGCGCGACGCTCAGCTCCGGCACGGCTCCCCCGCCTCTTCCTGCGTAGTTCGCGGGGAACATCGGGCCTCTCTTGGGGCAGCAGCTCTGAGTTACAGAGCGCCAACAGCTGATCCTTAGTGTAAACCATAGGGCCATGGGTGCGTACAGTATCCCCAGACGCGGTTACAAAAAGTACAAAAAGCACAAGTAGGGCCACGTCAAAAACAGCGACACTAGTGCACAAAACAAAAAGGACACAACCACACACAAAACAGCTTAAGAAAAATTAAAGAACACGGACATAGAGAGGAAAAAACTTACAGTACGCAAGAGCTGCCGCAACAGGCTGCCACAGTTCATTCATTTCAGCAAGAAATGTGTCTATCCCCCGCCCCCCTCCCCCTTGCCTCTTCGGACACACACAACCCGTATGACTCTCAGCAGCAAGTTGACGTGACAATGAGGGCGCCCCAGCGCCCACTCCACTAACTTGACATGGAAATGAGCGGTAGTCTAGAAAACTGGCGAGTTTTGTTTTTGTTTTTTTGTTTGTTTGTTTGTTTGAGTGCGCCCTCGTGCGCCCTCACATAGATTGCGCCCTGGGCGGTCGCCCACATTGCCCATAGCAAAAACCGGCCCTGCACACACACACACTGTAACTGGTCAACGCTGAAGCTGGTCCTGGTCCTTTTAGCAAGTCAGTGCATGAAGCTGGCATTGTCTCTGTCTGCCACATCTTCCTCTGCTTTTAATTCCTCTTTAAGACAAAACACAGGGTGTGTTACAAGGATTACTTTACATTTTGAATTATAGGCTTGATAGATTTGACTGTCTCACTACTGAATAGGAGATTACTGCCACACAATTGCTGCATTTATAGTCTTTCATTCACTCTGATAAAGTACAGTACCTTTAGCTCTGTTAGAATAAACAGGATGAGGGTCCAACGCTGAAAAAGACTCAGGGATTGCCAAATAAATTCCCCTCAGGAACAAGTGTGAGTGATGTCACACACTGGTGTGACAGTCAGTATAGGGTATTACATAAAATTCTTCCCCACACAGCACTTGATGTAAAACAGTGTGACATAACAAGTAACAGCTTCCCCATGCGTTATTTGAAACACAAGGGCTGTTATACTGCAAAGACATCACACACAAAATCACAGTGATGCAATAACTGTTCCGCACACACTTGCAAACAGACAACGAGTGTGTTTAGGAGATTATCAGTTGAGTTTCAACGTCAAAACTAAAAAAAATAGAGCACTAATCCTCTGAAAGGTCGGATAAGACGGGCGCAGATGATAGATGTGCTTCACTTCTGTGTGTGTGTGTGTGTGTGTGTGTGTGTGTGTGTGTGTGTGTGTGTGTGTGAAAGAGAGAGAGAGGAGAAGGGAGCATTGTATGCCTGTAATCCATCCTGCGGTAAGTGTGTTGCGTGAGAGTGTTAGTCTGAACATGTGTGTCGCAAATGTCGCTAAAGCTGCTGTTTTCTGATTGGCTGCTGCCCACACACACTCAATATGTACCCCACTGGCACTGAGGTGTGTGCATGGGAGAGAGAGAGAGAGAGAGAGAGAGAGAGAGAGAGAGAGAAAGGCTATAAAGGGGAAAGAGAGGAATAATATAAGGGAGCAGAGAAAGAGAGTGATATAGGAACGTAGAACGATTTCTCACTTTCATGCCACTGTAACCAGCTGACATAACACCACTCCAACAGCAGGTAAGGCACACCTCTCCTCATGTTTTCTGTGTAAACCTTGAAAGTTTTCCTGAGGCCTCTGAAACACATTGACAAGTCTATGAAATAATAGCTGTAATAATAATTCTTTGTGTGGAGGAGGAGTTACATTGTGCTTTATTTGAGAAGAGATGCATCCACTGTGTTGTGTTGTTTTGTCTTGTGTTGTGCTGGTGTGTTCTTATGCAACATCTGATCATACTTTGGTCCAGGTATGCGATCTGTTCATTATAGAGAAGTCTGAGAGCATTTTGTATTTATATTGTATTCATATTACCCTACTCTAAGCCCAAAACAAATCAAGGATAAAATTTTGCTACTCTATACAAAGTTCCATTAAAATATTGATAAACAGCTCATGTTAGTTTCTTATATTCAACATAATACATGACATAGTTTCTTTATTTTTAATTCTAACAATTAATTTTGAATGTAGTGAACAAAGCACATCCAGCCTCATAAAATTAACTAATTAATTAACATAAATTCTCAGTCAGGTTCTGTTGGTTGTCAGTTGGGGGGTGGGGGTTATACCTACAAAATTACAGGGAAAACGTCAGTATAAGTGATGGCCTTTATCTCCTAACCCTGCAAGTAAGTTTTACAACTTACTTTTTTTTTGTCCCCTGGCTTGATTGATCTGTGACTGTGGAATACAGGAAACACTGATGATGTTCACACAGAGTGATCGGAAGAGGAGTGTTTGTGCGTGTGATAGAGCTGGCAGCACAGTGTCATCCAGCTGTGACCTTGTCTTTTATCTATTTGTCAAAAGAGAAAAGCATGTAATGATTTGCATTGTTGGAAAAAAATCCACCTCACGCAGTACAGTCACAACATGTTGATATGTCAAAAAAAACGAAAAGCAGGATTAGAGCTATATTTGAGACTGCCTGATTAAAAATGGAATCTGGTCCAGTCAGTGACCTCTGTGTGTGTGGAAGTGTGTGGATCCTGGAGGGATGAACAACATTCCTCCAAAGGATATTCCATCATTTGGTGTTTTAATGATGAGAGTGCTGTCTGATGTGTTACTTGCTGGCTTGAGATCAGATGACTGTGAAAATCATAACATATGATTCACATCATTCACATTATATCATTATGTTTCTCCACTTATTTATTCAGGTGTTTTCTTTCATTTGTCACCTCTCTGTATTTATCAGACAATATCACAAACCCTCAATGTACTTTAAAGACCATCCAGTCAACTGCTGCTCTGTTACACACTGTAAATGTATTTTCATTACTGATTAATCTAGCTATTATTTTTTCAGTAAATGAATTAGTTGGATCTTTAACACACTGAAAACAGTGAAAACCTTCAAATGACTTGTTTTATACAACCAGTGGCCCAATAACAAAAGATATTCAATATAGAATCATGCAAAACAGAAGCAGCAAATGAATGAAAACACTTGTATTTGTGCTGTTAGTTTGGTCAAAGAGAGCTTTGCTGATGAGGAAGTACAAGCTAAGGCTGACATCCTCATCAATTTACTGTATACAGACAGTTATAAAGTTATATAGACCCTTTTCACATGTCATGTAATTACAATAACAATGTCTGTAGGTGTGCCAGTTCAGGGGCTGTGGTATTATGTCTTACAGTGTGGGACATTTCATCAGTGTTATTTGTTTCACCTGTGTCCAGACATGAAGGATGTACTTGGTCCTGATCCTCACTGAGCCTTGTCTTTGAAATGTTTTCACTTAACACTCCAAGGACTCTGTTAACAGTTTGCCCATAGTGACACCATGCACTGTAATCTGTGGCAAAACTTTCAAATAAAAAACTACAAACTAATCAGTTCTAATCTAAACTGCATTTACTATAAAGGGTTAAAAGCAGATTGTCACCAGATTAAAGCCCAAGTCATTAAATCAACAGTCTCGTTTGGTGGCAGTTCAATAATGATTTCGTATCTGAAGGTCAAATCTGGGGTTAGCGTCCAATAGTGATGGTCGTACCACTCATCTCTCTCTCTCTCCCTGTCTCTCTGTCTCCCTCTCTTCCTGTTCATCTGTCTGTACCCCTCCCTCTAAGCTGGAGTCCTTATCCAGGGTGGCTGGCACTCAGTCAGAGCCCTTTGTTCTGGGGTGTGTGTGGGGGGTGTATTTAGTCTGTTCATCCAGATGTGATCTGATGTACAGACACTGACAACCTTACCTCAGCTCACCTAGTCTCTCTCTCTCTCTCTCTCACACACACACACACACTCATACAAAGATGACATAACAGTGTGTCAGTCAGTGTTAAAGATCAGGAATCAAACGCCAGCATTGTCGTTTTATTTCACTCCTGGGACTACAACAATGAAACAATGACAACAAGGAGGTAGAGAAGGGGTAAAAGAATGAGGTATGAAAGAGGAGGGTAAAATGACACTTTGGCTGGTACAGACATCAGTTAGATACAGTAAACTAGATACAGTTTCTTCACTCTATTGACAAACTCAGTCATTCAGTCATTCATTCATGGCGATATCGTCTTACTGTCAAGACAACTGCTCACCCTGGAGCACCTGTTCCATGTTGTTGTATTACAAGTGGACCAAACTGTGACTTCACCAAAAAGCACCCAATCAGAGCCTGGGCTGTGTGATCGTTACATCCCTATAGAACTAGCCTACTTGTTGAGATGGCTATCTTTTACAGAGCCTTGGGGGCGGGAACGGCCGGATGCAGCATGCGCGTGCAGCAATAAAAGGATGAGAGAGGTAGAGAGAGAGTGAAAATGTGTATTTACCTGAAAGAAAATGTGGAATTGTGCTTCATAGCTTTGTAAGCTGGACCTTTGAATAACTGAAACATATTGATGAAAAAATACATTGGAAAAAATGGGCAACAGTTTTTTCTTATATTAATCATGTCAGCGTTAGGGCTGGGTATGTTTTAACATTTGTCAATACATTGCCCATTCTGTACAGTACCAAAATATTACTTTTTTAGTACTGTCTTAAGTGATTAGTATGCTTCAAAGAAAGTGCTTGTTGGATGGTGAAACAAACATCTGTTATTATCCATACATTTTCCTGACTTCTAAAAGTTAGAATTGTTGGAATACAACAGTCTTGAACTAAGGAAGCCTTTTAGATACTAGGTGAAATGTTTTTGAGAAATCTAAAAAGTCGTCTAGTTGCTTGTAAACTCTAGCACTTAATACCAGAGCCTGAACTAGAAATATCTGACTGTCTTGTTTGTCTGACCAACCAGAGACAAACTCAAATTCTTTCAGTTTGGTGTCATAGAGAATGACGAAAATCAGAAAATATTCACATTTGATAAGCGTGAGAGGGAATTTTTGTGACTTTGGCTTTATAAGATGTTTAAACAGTTAACTCATCAACAGATTTGTTTGATGGATTTCTGTTTATGGACTTATCAGCTAAACAAATAATTTCAGCTATTTTCTATTGGTACCAAAAAAATACAGTTGATACACAGTATTAGTTAGTCATTTGAAACAACGAAGTCAGTAGCCAGTTCAGGATATCACAACCCCTGCTCATTCTCATCCACCACAGTTTAAATAGGGTAGAAATGACCATTCACCATTTCTTACACAGTGGTTGCAGTATATAATACTGAACTTGCATTACTCTTATTGGAACAGATCTCTTCCCAGTGCAATATATCATCAGACTCCATGTCCTTTACCTCGAACATGGAAAATACAATTTTTAAAACTGTAATGACTACAGCAGCAATAAATCATAGATTCACTTGTGCAAACCTTATGATTTAAGATGTGTCATAACCAACACTCACACATGTTAGGATGGTATACACACACACACACACACACACATACATACACACTTAGATAAGGTTGACAACATTCCAGCTAGTCATGCAATAGGGGACCCTAGGGTGGCCCTGGTCATCAATCAGGAGGACTTCCCCCAGCCACAGAGGCACAAGCTTAAATGTCAAAACAGCTGTAAGCGAACAGATTTCCTCCCTGCCGGCAACTGGCCTACAAGGCGATGGGAGGCGGTGACTCATCCTTGCTGTGAAAGGATACGCCTTTGTGTTGATATTGTGTGTGTGTGTGGATTTGTGCGTTTACATCCTTGCCTACGCATTTGCTTGCCCATGTGCTTGCACACAGTAGAACGTGTTGGCAGAAAAGCTTTGCCGTGTTTTGTGAGATGCTATGGCCTCGAATTGTTAAGTGTCGTGTTTACATGCCGGTGTGTGTGTATGTAAGAAGTTGCATGGGATCAGGCATGTATTGGACTCACTACAGGTTGTTGGGCCCTTGGCCGAGCTGCAGCCCTCTGCTGGAAGGGGTTGGATGCCGTCAGTGACCCTGGAGGCGAGCGTATGCACCCAGCTTGGGTTGCTCTGCGAGATGGAAGGGCCTCTGGTTTCTGTGACCCCTGTGGAGAGAGCAGCCTGTCAGGCAGAAGGCCTGTCAGCTGCAGTTCTCATTCACAAATCACCTGCATACACACACACTCACACACACAGATAGATAAGCCACAGAATGTACCCACATTCTGTCTGTCAACTGTGTCCCTGCTCCTCCTAATTGTATTTGATTGTATATGATATTATTTGGTTCATAGAGATTAACATCCATCAGGCCTTTTCCAGGTCAAACATTTTGACATGTCATTTTAGGAAACACATCAGTGTTACTAACGGCAATCACAGGGCCTTGACATTGTGTATGCTAGCTCACCAGAGCACTTAATGGAATGGGGCCATTAATGTAATTTGCATGTTTTTCCTTCTGTAACAAGTAAAAATGTCTGCTGTGAAAAAGGCTCAAACTAGGCTTCAATCATTTCTGGCCTATTTCTTGGTCACAAATTGACATGTAATTTAGACTTGTTCAGTGTGAAATTAGGAATATAAGTGTGGCTGGTATTTAGGTAGCTTATGATTAAAAAAAATAATGAAAGAATTAATAATAATTGATACACTGAATAATAATTTATTCAATGTATCATAATTAATTTGCCTGTTTACACATCCAACAGACATGAAGCAATATAAGCATTCATTTAGCTCAGGTTTGGTCTCCACTAACTCTAGAGAAAAGTATCTGTCTCTGGCTTTTTTGCTGAAAACGGCTGCCTTCTGCTGGAAACTAGGTTGATGAGAATGGTGAAAGTGAACCAAAACAGTAAATTGACCGAAACAATGAGCTGAAAGATGTAAATTTCCCCATTGTAGGACTAATAAAGGATTATCTTATCTTAAAATGCTAAGAGGAATGGCAGAGTCAGTGATAATTCTCTGTGGCTCATTCACATTACGTCATTTGATTAATTGTTAATATAAAATATTGATTTCAGCTGCTTTAGCACGCAAATTCTGTGGAGAAAGTCTTTTAAAGAGAAAGGAAACTGACCAGAATGACATCCACTCCACACTGTGTCGCCTCCTCTCTTCTGCTCGCTCTTGTTGACACTGTCATTGTCGATCAAGGTCGATTTTATCTGAGTAGAGAGAGGACGGCTGTGTATGGTACTAGACCGCAGGCTTTTGTATTATGAAACAGCAGTTGTGTCTACTTTCCTGGATTTGTCCCACAGTAGGTCTTTTGTCCATGATCGTCCTGTGATAAAGACTGCAGCCCTGGTAGATAGCCTGGTTTCACACAGAGCTACTGCTGACTCAGCTGGTACCTTCAGGTAGAGCTCAGTATTATTGGCAGCCGTGTCTCAATTATTGCTTTGCATTGTGAGTGTATGTCAAAATATTACTACTGCCTAAAGTAACACTAGCTTGTCCTTGTTTCTCTATGTGGAAGATATAGATTCCTGGACAGGCAGGCTCTTTGGCAGCCTGCCTCATCCCTGTCTGTTGATTCACTGTTGGTGAAATAAGAGAACATATGGCTGCTCTCTCCCTGCATTACATCACCTTGAGATCCAAGCAGATTGGTTTGCATTTACAGTCGAGCGCAAGGGGAAAAAAAATGGATGGGTTTTATCTGAGCTGTGTTTTCTGTAAAAATTGGCATGCCGGCCTCAGAAATGAACTGTGTCTTAATGAAGTGGATGCACAAAAGGTCAGTGACTTCTTTTTTTTTTTTGCTTGAAATAAAAGCAGGCTAGGATGTACTTTTGTACTCTGTATCCTGCTTAACCCAGCACACAGCTCAGCCAGATGCATCAGGCCCAACAGTGTTAGTATTGATCCATCTGAGTTATATCACATCATGCAGAGTTACTGCCCGCTGCACGCATTCAGGCTCCTGTGAAGACTTTGCATGTGGTTGTTATCAGCTATTCACTGGTTTCAATTAGCTTCCCGATCCAGCTTTTCTCCTTGGCTCTTTTCATGCACTGACGCACCATGCACTCTCACTGCTCTGATATTGGTAATGATTTGGTTTGAAACATCTTTATGACATCTCAACCTCAGCTACTGTCTCTTCTTACCAAGCCAAAGCACTCTCATTAGTGGCCTATTGTGAATCGTAGAGCTGAAGTATTGCTAAGGCTGGGTATGGAAGCTCAATACTTTTGGTACAGACCAAAGTATGGATAAAAAAAAACAAAACAAGCAGGTTCCAAAATGTTTATTCTTTAATCAAACAGTTCCTCATTTTAAACATCATTTTGCAACTTTTAGACAGTAGAAATGGGTAAAGGACTTCTATGGCAGCTTTTCTTATAAGACAGCAATTGAGAATGACAGTCTGGGTTTGACTTTTTAGTTTGAGAAAACAGTCCCAACTAAATCATACAGCTGTCATCATCAGATGGAGTTTGTTAATTTGCTGTGGAGATTCATCGTTTGATAGGCTACCTTTCCCATCCATGTTCAAGTTAGGCATGTAAGGTCATTCTTGACCTGGGAAATAGTTTGACAAAACAATCACAACTTAAGGTACACTTACTAGCTTTTTCCAGAAGTCCTAAAAGTGTGTGAAAAATGTATGAAATCCAGAAACTCAAGAGGCGGAACTCCTCTGATGCTACCAGGTATAAAGTCTGAGGCTGCAGAGTGTACAAAAGCTTTGGAGAGAGCGTTGGTGGGGATTTCCTGCTACAGAACTGATATTGCTTTTGAATGAATCCCATGTCAGAGCAAACACCTCAAACATGAATTCTGTTTGCTAGTTTTCACCACTCCATATGTTAGGTAGTATGAATCTTTCTTATTTGCTTTCTGTCTCAAAGAATTAATTGTTGAAGTCCAGAAATATTGATTCACACCGGCTGTAGTGATATAGGCTATTCATTTGACTGCAGGTGTAGCCTTTAGCAGTTTGACTTTGTCATCATAATGGTGATGAGTGTATGCAAACAGCGTCACAGTTTCAGCCCACGGCCTTACCGAAACCCAGACTCACACCCTGAAACCACAAACACTCACAGAAACAGCCTAACTTAGATGTGGGGACAGATATAGCAAGCGGCTGGTCATTTTTCCTATATTTAGCATTCCCTCTCAACGTTTTCAACTTGTTTTCTCTTTGCTTGCACAATGACTCCCATTCTATGGTTCTTTGTGCCTCTTTCCTTGTTCCTGATTTGGTTTGCTGCTGCTCCAAATATATGACTTCCCCACTTTTCTGTAAATGAACCTGTTGTCAGTGAGTCTCTGACTGTAAATATCAATATAGGATGGTTTTTAATCATATAATGGTTACCCCTGGTTTAGCTGTAGAACTTTCATCGGGGATAGTTAAGTTTGAAGAGCAGTGAAGAAATCTCAAGTGTGTGCATGAATGCTGTCAGACACAAGTTTGGCTTTAACAGGGATACCACAATGATCAGCATTATTAATGTGAACTATGTCACTATTTGATCACTTGTACAGTATCTGGCTAATTGTTTGAATCCTATTCTCTGCTGTTTCTGTAATTTAAGGCCATGATGTATCGACTTTTATCAGCCTGCGCTGCTGACCAAGGAACTGCAGTAACATCAGCCAGTGTCTGGCACAGTTTCCAGCGGCCTGTAAGCAGGGTTTTTCCTGGCTCAAAATAGAGCTTTGGTGGTGGACCACCCGTGCAGATCAGTATGCGCAGCATGATTGACTGAAACTGTTAAGGGATTGGTGAACGCTTTGGTGGTCCATGCTGCACATCTGTCAATGCATATCAGCTTCCTGTACTTTTTGACAAGGATAAGGACGAATGTATTTACAAAACTAAGATATGGGGTTGTAAATAAAATATAGACAGTGGCATTACTTAATCTTACTTATTCTTAAAAGCAGCAATAGAAATAAACTGACTAATGTATTATTGAGTCTCAGAACTCAAGAGTCACCATCAGACACCTGATTAGTTGGCAGTTTTTTGATGTTGCTTTGTCTACAATCTGTGAGAATGGTGGTTTTGCTGATGTGTGTCACTACCACTCAGATTATATGATAAAAATACTATTTTTTGATAGTAAAATAACTTCCAGATACACCAAAACAAGAAATAATAATCCATAATTAGCAGTTTGGATTTTCTGTATTTTGCTTTGATATTTGCCAAATTGTTCCTGGACATGTAACCAGGCTGTTAATAATTAAAACAATTACTGACATTTACATTTGAATGTAGCAGATATAATCTAAATTCATCCTGTGGACAATTCTCAGTCTCCATTTTAGCTGCTGAGCTAATGTAAGCTAATGTTATGAAATCACAGACTGAGAGAACAAGCTGCTGCTCAGCTCTAAATGAAAATCTCAATTATGGTGATTAAGATACTGATGTTGTGTGTTTAAAAGTATAACTAAGGGATTATAGCTATTGTTTACTATTGGCAAGCGATAGCTGTTTCCCTTGGACAGGCTAGCTGTTTCCCTGTGTCATTGTCACAGCGGCACACTCTGGATCAATTGAATCTTCTGTCATTAAATTTGATGTTTTTGGTTAAATTAGCCTTAAATGAGGACCAAAAATAAAAACAGTCACACCTTGGCACAGTGAGCAATAAACTGCCAAATAAAAGCTAGAAATCCAGCAAAACAGGCGATTTAATACCATGCGAAGTACTACCATATAGTTAAGTTAAATGTAAACAGAGCTCACAGAGCTGTGGTGCACAGTAAAAGTCTTAGTTATTGTACCCTGAGTACATGCACAGGCCTCTTTGGTCCATAAAGGGACAATTGTACATACATGGAATTAGTATGTTATTGGAACATTTGGTAGTGGGTTTTGAACCAGCACCACCCACCACAGCTGAGCTCTGCACAACATCTGTCAACATGGTCTACTGTTGGGAAGTCAGGTCATCCAGCAAGTGGAGCCTTATTTTGTTCAGACAGTTTTTAGATGCCTATTTACCTTCATGGATTGTGGCAGCGTAGCCTACTATGTGTTGGTCACACTGCTGTTTTCTGTGGCCATTGGGCTGGGTTGAGAGGGACTTCTGTTCCGTTCTGGTCGGTGGTGGTATGGTGGGGATCTCTGGTCTGTCTGTGGCTGGCCCTCTGGAGGGAGGTAAGGGGATCTGTGGTTATGGTTATATGTTGAGATTTATCGGCTGGGTTTACACACATATGCACAGATGTGCAAAAAAGGTACACATCAACCTTTTAGATCCAGACACACTTTTATTTTTATAGTCAGGTACACACACTGTACTCTTTGCACTCTATACTCAGAACTTGCACTCCCACAGGAATGTTTCACATGAAACATGCAGTCCTACATTTTAAACAGTGATAATCAATTTCAGAGGTCACTAAGTAATACAGGCTGACTTGGTGAAGACCACCTTGTACTGTCGCAAGCAGCGACAGTGACATTCTGCTGTCTCTGAGGCGTTCAAGGGCCATATGTGAATCCCTGGACTGTTGGGATGCTGCGGAGGACACTGCCTGTGTTTTCTCTCCTCTGACAGATGGCACAGTGCCCAGAAACTCCCTCTGTGGCACTGCAGGATGGAGCCAGCACAGTCCTAAGCTTGGATGCTGCTGCTGACACTCCACCCCAAACCAGCCAGGGTCAGACCGATGTATTTGCTGTTATTGGCCTTTTAGGTAAAATCAGATATTGACTGGCCGCTGTTGTGCTCCTTCTATTTGATGGAGGTTTGTCCCTGACTACAACAAATCAGCCAGAGATCCAGGCAGAGAGACGATTTCATTGCAGTATTGTGGGGCTTCACACAACTTCACTCTTTTGCAATTAAACTTATATAATAACTCTGTAATAACTTTTATAATTATTAAAATATCTGCCATTTAGCTGATTTAGGTGCATGAGTTTCTTTTCAGCTCAGTGTGACAGTCTACTGCATTTTGCTGTTATTTACAGTCTTCTTTCTCTCCTCTCCTCTCCTCTGCTTTTTGGGACAGGTTGACAACTCGTTTCGTTAAGTACAATAAAAGCTTTCCACCAAGTGTTATAAATCCCTCTAAAACTAAAGATGGATAGACGTTGACCCCAAAAGTCTGAAAGTCAGGCCAAAATATCAGCATTTTTCAAACACGCAATCTGGAGACAATAGTGAGGATGCTAGCAGCTCTACTGCTGATGGCAGGGAAGCTAGCCCTGGTCAGAGGACCAGCAGCTCTCCTGCTTTTACAGATGCACCCATGGAAAGCAGTCAACCTATGGGAAACTGGTACTGATAAACCCATAGAGAACCATTCACCCAGCTCTGCAGTTCCCCTTATCATTATTGGGATTTTTAGCATCTTTCAGCTGGTTGGTTTTGGTTTTACAGCACATAACTTTACCATCACTCAGTAACCAACTTTTCAAATCTTTATAAAACAACACCCATCACCAAACAACAGACAGACAATGATGGAAACTTGCTGGTAAATATAGTAGAGCATTCAGCAGTCTAAGAGCCAGATAATATTCTCTGGAGTTGGTGGAGACCAAAATAAAGCCAGAAGTTTGGTGAAGATTGTTCTAACATTCATGTAGTGGGACAGAAACAAGACTCTAAATGTTGCTCTGTGTCTGGTGGTTGAGTACATGAGTGCTATGTGGCGGTAGTTTAATCAGACCTCATTACTACCTCAGGAAAAACCCCACAACTGTCATTGCATTTTCATTTAAATGCTACTAAATACTAACTGCACCATGGAAATACTTGACATCACCCTTTTCCAAACAAAACCCTCTCCAGCCCCCCACATTTTATTAAGAAATAATGGTCAAAGGGGAGATACTCAGACTTTTACTCACAAGTGTGGGTGAGCTCTACAACACAACTACCAAGTGTACACTGCCAAGTGATAGTCTTTGGTCAAACAGCAGCTATGTATGAGTAGTAGAACAAGTACTACACTAGCATGTATTCACTGTCTCTTCATCTAGCCAGAAGCCTTAGCAGCCTGATTTGCCCTGAGGCTTTTATGTGAATCCTGCACTCTGTTAGAGATTAGCCGATTGATGAGATGGATGAAATGAAAAGACAAGGCGTTCCTGTAAAGCAGTGTTGAGAAAGGTAAAATGGTTGACCTGTTTAAAGTGTTACTTTCCATAAATTGGGATTTTTATATACACACAATCCTTTGTCATGTTGCAATTTTGCAGTAGTTCACACCATAACAGTGGTAAATGAAAAGATGGGTTTGGTAGGATGTTCTGTCGGCGATTATTATACAGTAAGTGAAAAAACAACAATACAAACAAAACACTCAACAACAACAACAACAATTTTCAGCATAGCAGTAGCCTGTGCTTTTTCCCTTAAAAGACTCTTTGTTCTCCGCCACAGTCTGTCTGCTTTAGAAGCAGGGTAAATGCTATTCTGCAAAAAAGGTGGCTAAACTGAAAGATTTACCCTCTACTTCTGCATCTTTAAAAATAGCCCATAATTTCTACTCATCCACTGTTAAATGTTAATGTATTGTGTAGCTTGAGGTGCAAAATGAATTCACAGCACTGGCTTTAAAGAAAAGAAGACAGTATTATCTTTTTGTTTTCATCCCTCTCTCGTTCTACATTCCTAACAAAGAGAAATATTCCTGTTAAAGAAATGTGTTTGGTAGCATGATGTTCGCAGTGTGACAAGGCCATCCAGACAAGCCCCAGCTGCACAGAGGCAGCCCTCCCCTGTGAAAGAGCTCAACACTGGCAGCTCTGTCACCTACAGAAAGGCTGACAAGTGGAGTAAGACTGATTTACTAAGCCAATATTAGTCTTCATGTTGCACTCAAAAAATACGACAACAAACCAAAATATTTGAAAGCAATAACCACCTTTATTTTCAGCAGATTTAGGCCTCAGTAAACAGCATTTTTTCATCAATGGCAAGGTGTTTGAGATGGTTTTTTTTGTAAAAACGTAAAATAACAAAAATATTCTCAATTTTGCCTTGCGCAAGTTCAGTTTGATGTTAACCATACAAAAATAAGTAAATGACCAGAAGCTCACAATAATTTATTGTCCTGCAGTGCTTACACCACATTGTCACCATATTGCTAAAACCGTACATGCACAGTGATGCATCTATTAGCCTACTGACAATATATGTAGACAGAAGTGCATTGAGTCCCAAATTCAACATTGGGCAGTGATTTTCTCAATACCCACTCTACCTCAATATGATTTTGGTCCTGATCACAGATATTAACCATGTTTATTTTTGGTCTGATATTAAATGTCTTAACAGACGGTGTAATACAATGTGAGAAGCAGAATTCCCAGGCAAAAAAACATCCACAATTATTGTATATTTTGGCAAACTATTGTACATTTAAATCGAGACCGTGGCCACCAAGAACTGAGTTTACACCATGTCCGAATCAGTGGCACAGAGCTGTGCCACAGTTCACAATGCATCAGTGGGTTCACCAGGGTGACAGCAACAAGCTCCTGCTAATGGCCAACATTTGTTATGCAGTCTACATGAAGGACAAACTATGCATGCTGGTCTGTACACAGATTAGCAGGTTAGTAGGTTACAGGTGTAGCATTTTGTATGATAAAGCATAGTAAATTAAACTTGAGAGGGGCCATACAAGAGCCGTAACAATTAGTGGATTAATTAGTCAGTCAATCAACAGAAAAATAAGAAATTCAAAATGATTTGGATTGTTGTTTTAACTAATTGATTAGTTGTTAAAGGAAAAATGCCAAATATTTGTGGGGGTTTGCTGATTTTGGATGAAACAAGACATTTGAAGACATCACTGTAATTTTAAATTTTAACTTGTTATGATATATTATAGTCCAAACAACCGTACCAAATAAAATGGTCTGACACTTAAACCATACCAAACCAAAGCTGTGATGCCCAACAGTTCAATGGCTGCCCATGAGATCTTAACAGGGTGTCTAGATCATTTATAGCATTATCCAGGGTGAGTTTTCCATAATGTATTGTTGACATAGTTAATGTACAATGAGCTGCTTTGAGTTAACCCCATACCTTCTCACCACACACATTTTTTCTCATGGGTTTATTGTGTCAGCCATTAGCACCCACAGCTAGCTTGCAGACGTAAGCACACAGGAAGCGTAGATATGATTATCAGTGGGGTACTTATTGCTTACTTAATTATGTTTAAGTGATAAACCATAAGAAATGCAAAAACATCTGATAAATGAGTGCTTAAAACTCCAACACTGTTTTTAAATTAAATAATGTTTGCCTTGGTTGCTAAAAGTAGCTAGTTTAATATTAGCTGCTAGTGCTAGAAAGGTAATATGAAGACATTCCAATTTCTTCTGGCCCTGCAACACAAAAGTGAATAACAGGCACACAGAGGGCGGGTAGAGAGAGTGACATGACGGAGTAAAAAATTATGGAGTATTTTAAGGTTCACTGGTCCACCAATGTGGCTGCCCACCAGGATTTGTCCTATTGGCCAGTCCAACTATGATTCACAGCAATGTATCTTAAAAGCCCAGATGATATGGTGATTCTGGGCTAAAATGGTATTTATGTTTGTTTCATGTTTTCATTTGAGCTAGGTTACATTCTCCTCATCTGATGTTTTTGTTTGCCGCCATTTTTCAGTGGAGTGGAAGCTTCAATGGATGTCATGTTTCATGCACGTCAAGATTTACTCGCTGTTTACACATAAACGCAGGTGGTTGGAAACACACTAGTATTGGGTGTTTGTAAAATTGCAGAGAGGGCTACAAGATTCTGCAAAAAATGAGAATCACAAATGTTTGGCTTTGAATTGAGATCACGATTCTCTCTCACGATTTTTTTCAATATGTTTTTTGCACTCTTTTACCCGATACACGAGGAAGCAGAACAGAAAATATAATGATGCCTGATATAGAACAGGCCATATCTTTGGCTAAGTGGTAGGTGATCATGTCTGTAATTTCCTTGTGCCTATGGGAGCTTGACGGGTGTGGTGATAAACTATGTAAGATTCCAAGGCATTTGATGCATCAGTCGGGAAGACCCTGGTTCTACTCACAGAATGTCAGTGGACAAGTCGTTACACTTTTTTTTTTTTTACTGCCTCACAGTTCACACACACAGCACCGCAGGAGCAACAGAGCAACAGCCTGTAAACTTTACAACCATATCTGATCTGAAGTGACCAAACCACAAAACTAACTGTGGAGATTCTTAATGAAAACAGAGGCAGAGCTACAGCACGATGCAGGCAGTGTGACTTGCTCTGATACTCTCTGCTCTGTTGTCAGGTGAGTTCTAGCTGCTGAGAGCTGCATTCCTGTCACGAGAACAGACACAGCTAAAGCGGAAACTACCGGTGTTATGACAAGTTCAAACCAGCTGACAGTGTTAGCAGGCCGACAAGAGAGATAACAGCGCTATGACCAAGACGCTAAATTTATGTCTGCAGTGTTTCCACTATATACATTTTGTTGCGGCGGCCCTCAGCTGGAAAATTACTGCTGCTGCTGCAATATTCCAAAGTTGCAAAATACCCGGTTGATCTGAGAGGGAGAGAGAGAAAATGGTAGAATGAACTAGCTAATCTTTTTTCGGCATGAGCACAATAGGGTGGTTCTGGTTTTTATTTATCTTAACTCACCTTCTGGCCTCACACTATCACTC
>BRZM01002973.1:0-23363 GCA_033238685.1 Lates japonicus | reverse complement strand
TGTGTGTGTGTGTGTGTGAGCTTGCCCCCTTGCCTGACATCTTTTTATTTGCTGTTCAGGTTACTGGCTCCTTATCACAAAGGCCTGTCTGCTCTGACGGCCAAACAGCGAAAGGAAACAACTTAGCTGAAGTTGTTTTTCAGAACTTGACTTTTGTTCCTTCCCTCCCCCAACCATGTTACATCTAACGATGGAGCGTCTAATGCCAGTTATAACAGCCAGCCCAGTAATTTGCTGTGTAAGTCGACACGATGGTTATCTGTGTACAGGGCACCTTTCATTTCCTCCAAGCCGGGCTTCGCCTCGTTTCATGCTGTCGTTATCTTTCTTGCTGGGTCTTTTGGTAATTTGTCCAGCATGGGTTGATTTGCTAAAGGTCTCCTGCTCCACCCTCACCACCCACACCCACCCCTTATTTCTTTATCTGAAGAAAATTCTGATTAAATGGTGCATTATCTTTTATATCATTGACTTGTGTATTTTGAAAACCCTGATAAGCGTAGAAGTAGTTTCAGAGAAGTAACAAATTTCACTTAGAAAAACTTTTTCTTTTTTTTTCTGTGTGATTTATCTTCTTTGTACAACAGAATGTTAAGTCAAAGAGTAAAAACTGATCTGTCGGGTCTTTTACAGTTCTTTGCTTCCATCCTCCTTCAAACTTTCAAACAAAATTCTTTGTTGGTGTAGTCATTCTTTCCTGCTTTAATCTTTCCTCTCCTTTGCTACTTTCTCCTAATCAGAGTGAAGTATCATCTTGGCTTACTGAGGACTTGTTAATGTTACTTTTTTTAAAAAACTTGTCTCATTCCCTTTTTTTCCCTGTTCCTGTCTTCCCTTATTCCTTGCATCAGTGGTTTCTTCCAAAAAAAAAAAAAAAAAAAGAGAGAGAGAGAGTCAGAAACAGACTCGAAACAGACAGCCAGGTAAACAAATGTAGACTTTTCTTCTGGTTCTTAATTGAACAAATGGATGAATGCAGTGCTTTTTGTTTAGTGGCAAACAAGCTACAAATTGTCTCCTCGCAGGCTGGTAACAGAGCAGAAAAGTTAACACCACCCAAAAGTGCAGCCACCTGAGGAAGGTTTATTCAAAGGCCTTCCAGTTTCTCATGCACTGCTGCAGACGAGAACAGTTGTGTTGGCCGACGATCTGTTTTGTTGCGTTGTATGCTTGTGCTTGCCCATTGAAAGATGACTCTTCTCAGGCTTGCCTAGATCATGCTGTGCACATGATAAATAGAGAGATGGTCTTGGTGTTTCATAGCAGGTTCAACCGTGACCCCGCAGCTCCCCCGTGGTACTACAGCGCTGGGCTTTGTCCTGGAACAAACAGCCGTAAACAATGTGCTGATAAACTTTGGTTGAGAAGCTTAATAAGAGGAGGCTTCAGGCAGAGACAGAGATTCTCCTACATTTGAACAGTCAAAAACGCAGGACCCGATTGAGCCGGTCTTTTTTTTTTTCTTTTTTGACAAAGGTCTCACAGCAAAAGAGTTGGATTTCAGTTCTATGTGTTAAAATGGACCACTCAGAAATAGAAGGAAAAAATTACTATTCACAACCAGAGATACTGTGTGATAACTGTGTAATATTCAACACTTTCTTCAGTGATTGGTCACGAATAATTAGCGTTGATAAACTTATGAGGGGATAATCACCAATCTCTTAATGTGATCTCCTTGGATCACTGCTTAAATCACCCCACAGGAGGGGAAGAGAGGGAGAAAAGAAAGACGAGGAGGCAGACGGAGAGAGCGAGGCGTAGAGGAACAGTGTTATGAAACCGAATCTCATCCCTTATTTATTTATTTCCCTCCCTGCTTCTCCCTCTCTTCTTAGGCTAATTCTAATGAAGAGGCCTCAAATGACTTCATTTAGAGTGAAGTTAATTGGGTTTGGTCCTACACGGCTGCACTTCCTGCCTGGATACTTTCCTACGTTTCCCTCCTGATTTAAACACGGGGGGGGGTATGGGGGTCAGTGGTGCAGAATATGAAAGAAAAACAGATACAGATTGAGAGGAAGATAACAAACAACAGAAAGACGGAGAGTGAGATGAGAAAATTAAAGTGAACAAGAGAGAATGAGAGGAAGTGACATACGCAGAGAAATAGAGATGAGTAAGGGGCTCTGCGCCCTCATATCAGGCGCGTCACCCCCGTTAGCCCAGGACTGTAATTAGATCTGGCAGCCACCCCATAATGATAAATGCCGGGATGATGAATGGAAATGCAAATGTGTGTGAAGTAGCCCCAGCCATCAAAGGGGGAATATCATTAACACTTTCCTCTTGTCAAATCCATCATTGTCAAGGGTGGTTCCCTGCGTCCCCCATGTCCCACCAGCTACACAGGGGCAGCTCAGGAGTTAAGGAGGTGGTAGTGGTGAAGGCAGTGATGAAGAAAGCTGCAGAAGAAGAGTGTGCATGTGTGCCAGTCAGTTAACAACACTGTGCCTGCCCATGATTTCACATATGGGGCACTCGAAGGCTATGTCTGCTCAATTATAGTTTTATTACGAAAGTGACGTACACTGGGCATGCACAAACCAGCGTAAACAGGAAGCAGCAGTGAGTCACTCAGTTACAGAAAATACTATGAGCCTGTTACTGCAGTGGCAAAAAGAATAGAGAGTTCTTTGCTTGGGCCGGCAACGAGGTGGAGCTGTTACTGAAAGTAACCCCGTGAATGAGGGGAATCGGGGAAGGATACGTTTTGACTTACAAGACCCAATCAGGAAGCCCATGTAGGTGTCTGCGTCATCGTTTCCAAAAGTCTCAGTTTCTGGACAAAAACGCAACCCAGAGTTTTCATACTAAGCAGCGTTACCAAGAATAGTATGGATGGTAGACGTAAACATAGTTACAGTGATGCGTTTAAAACAAAAATTTGTTAGTGTGGATGTGGCCTGAGTGATAGTGGTGGATTAGTGGTCATGGAGTGTAATTGCACACATTACATTGTGTGGCGTACTTAAATTGTTTTGGATCCTATCAAATTCAACCCAATTCAGGAGATGAAGAACTACAGAGACCCAGAATGGTCACATCGTTTTTTTTTTTCTAAGCATGCAAAATAGTAAAACATATGAACAAATTAATCAAAACGCACGTTTTATTTATGTGCACAAGATAAGTGTGTATATAGAGAACCATGCTAACAGACAAGCTTTGTCCCGATAGTATGAAGTGCTCTGCACCTACCTCAGAGATCAGTGTTAAGCTGATTACTAGCTAGCAAGACAAGAACATGCATTACTGTGGCCAAGTGTATAATTAATGCTATACTGCTCAGAAATAGACAGAGAATTAAATAAGTGCAAAAGATGTACTTTGAGCTAACTGCTAACATTAGCATGCTAACATTCTTACAATGTTTACTGTTATCACCAACCACTAAGCAATTGCTTGTATTGGGTACAGTGTTTTCATGAGCAATAAACCAAAATAAACCAGTTTCCGATTTCACACTATTATTCCAAAGTTTTCACTTCATTATTACGGTGCGCAAAATAGCTCTGCAAGGTGCTTGGTGAATAATATATAATTATATATAAACATACAAGCATTGAAAAACCACTGGCCATTTTTAACAAGCTATAACCGTTAGCAGGGATTGGCAGGTGACAGGAGCATTGCAAATAACCACGGAAGAAACAACAGCTGTTTTTCTTCCTCTCTGTGTCTTTCTCTGATCATCTATCTCTCTCTCTCTCCCTCTGTCTCTCTCCTCCAGACACCTGCTACATCACTTGAGCATCTTGTCCTCTGCCCTTGCCAAGTTCCTACACCGTGCCAAAAAGCAGCTAACACTCCTGCATTCAGGACAGAGAGGCCTTTACTCACATTATACTGGATTTGATTACAGTGCACTTACGTTTGTGTGTCCAGACTACATGTGTCTATAGCCCCTGTCAGCCCTCGCTAAGCTAACCACATGTGTTTATGTGTTCATGTGCACCCGCTGCCCCATCAGTGTCTTCTTGCCTGACCTGCTGTCTCGCTGTCTTTACATTTGGCTTCCTGTACATGCGTGTAGCGGTCAGTGAAGGAGTGACGCCTGTCTGCCTGTGCTTTTTATTTATTTAATTTTTTATTTTTTTTTAACCTAAATGCAATAACTGGATTGACCTCATGAGTCACAGATACGATCCAATTACCTGCTCAAGGACGAGTGTGTAAGTTACACATGAGTAAATCTCACACCAGTAGTCACAGAAACAACAACAAAAATAAAATAAATAAATAAATAAATAAAACAGCAGCAAAAACAACAAAAGAAGAGGCAGGATTACAAGCTGGTAAGACAGTGGTCCTTATCCTTGTCATAGCGCTGATAAAGGTTTTTTGGGGGGGGGGTCACAGACTATGTATCGATAAGGGGCTGGTAACCATTCTAAGGGCTACAGAGCTACATTGTAAGCAAGTAAAATTTGTCTTTGCTTTAAAGCCACAATGTTACACTGTCTCACACCTATGCCTAGTTTTCAATATGATCTACAGCCTTGCTTTTTTTTCTTTTTTTTCAGACAGTAACATTCCTCCATACAAGGATTTTTAGCATACAAAATGTCAACCCTAACCTTGGGTGTCTATACGGTGTAGACATACACTAAATTGTTTGTGAGTAGGCCTTATTACTGTTTCCACTACGGTTTTGTTTGCATGCATTCACCTCTAAACACTTAGACAAATGTTTAATTGCGACAAGGAGGTGGTGGGGGGTAGAGATGTAAATCAGTGAAGCAAGCAGTGGTGTCTTTTACAGGGGTTGTATGAGCCAGGGCAGCTTTGTCTGACACCTTGCACTGAATTATTGAGTGGAGGGTGGGGGTGGGGGGAAGAAGCAGGAGGGAGGACGCTGTGACATTAGTGCTTGTTGTTGTGGCTGCTGCTCAGCCTAGCTTATAGCTGGACGGTGATGGTGCGTGTGTGTGTGTATGACAACTGTATAGTCAGTGACAGGAAATAGGGAGGAACTGTCCTACAGGTGAATTGATACCTACTGTACCTGTACAGAGAATGTCCCAAAAGAATCTCTGATCCATTTAAAAGTATTAGATGGTCAAAAAAAAAAAAAGGATTACGCATTGAAAAATACCCTTACATAGCTACAATAGCTTTTTATCCAGTTATGTAGCATATATAACTATTGCAAATATGTTTAATTGCTAAAACTTTCTCCATACTTTCATATTGTCATACAACAACAACTTTTAACAAATCAACAACAGAGTGGCCCCACTTTAAGATGTTGTAAAAATGTGGCTCTGTGTCAAACACCCTGCTATCCTCTTCCTCCTTTGACCCAGACACTGATCTCATCTGCAGTAATAAGGGGGAGGGCCTCTTGGTCCTAATCAAATCACTCATTAACTATTTAGTGGATCAAAAGTTCAGTGGACCATTGTTGCTGCGTCAAGCATCTATGGCAGCTAAACCACTTGAATTAAACACATGCACATTCATGCAAGGTACCAAGCAAGCAAACGCACGTATGCTTGAGCCACAGACGCGTGTATGCAGTCACTCACACAGAGAGAGAGACACACACACACATAAGCAGACTTTGATGAAGCCAAATTCAAGTACAAGGGTGGGGGTGGTTGGCCTGTGTGCAGCTTATAAATAATTTGGTATTCGGGCGACTCTGCTTACCGCCGTCTGTCGGCGACTAAGAGGTCATCTGGGCAACTAGCAGGAGAGCAGATCAACGTCAGTCAACCTAATCCAACACGGGATAAGAACTTTTGTTTTTGTCATTAATTTATTTATTCATTATTACATATAAAGATAATTTCAGCCTTCATATTAACTTGTATATATAATACAAGTATAAGAAATACTCAGGAAAGTTATGTTTTTTTTTACTAAACTTTCAGCTATTGTTACCTTCAGTCATTATTCTTACGTATATCTTTTATTGCTCTAATATTTATTTATTTTATTTTTTTTTCAATTAATTGTCAGTGTTTTGGCTTGGTACCATTGTCAGGCAGCATTGTTGAAACAGGCAAAATACTGTCAAGTATCAGCTGTCAAGGATGGCACCTGTCAAAATCAGACAGCAGAGGCTGGCTGTAGACACATAAAGCCATGTCCTTTGCGTTTGCCTCTGTTAGAGGGTAAAAGGATTGTCTCTGGACACTGCGCTGTATGTATCTCACTGTCAGGTATAATGTGAACGGAACTGACAAGGTCTACAGTACAGTCTCTTCATTCACCTGCCCAGTCCAATGTGTGTTTGTGGTGTGTGTATGTGTGTGTTCCTAGTGCAAGGTGAAACATTTCTGACACAGCAGAGGGTTAAGAGATGCACCCAACATATATATACACACACACACACACACACACAGTGCTCCCTACCCACCCTTGTCTTGTTTGTGTTCCCAGAGCAGGAAATCTTGAGAGGAGTTTCTGATGGACCTGTCCTGTGTTTAAATCTTTCATGGACAGATGTCCACTGAGGTTTGCTGCTCTGTGTCCTCAGGACATAGCCTGAAGCTAAACAATCTCTTACTGTAGGTGGTCACTGCTGTATTACAATGCTTTTCCTTGTTCGTCAGCCCTTTTTTGGCCCCAGAAGAATGCCCTGTAATGGAATGGACGTGCACCTGAGAGGCCAACAAGCAAATGCGAACTAACAGCAGAGGAAGTTAAGGAGACATGAAAGACCATTTGTCATTTCCAATAACAGGCCATGTAACAACCAGGACAACTAGTGTTTTTTGTTTTTGGACATGACTTATTTAGAGTTATTGCTATGTGTCTCTGACCCCAGAGAAAAGTTTCTTCTAAGGCACATGACAAGTGTGTATTTGCCAAGAAACAATGAATTGTAATTGTAATTGACTACAAGGGTATTTTTAATCTTTTGTTCACATCATTTGTATATGTGCATGAGCAAAAACATACATTTCAACAAAGGTGGTATTCTTTACAATATTGTTGTTTTGGATTACACTACAGTGTAAATCAATCTTTATTTTTCTGGTCAAATACAACAATCTGAAAGTGTATTTGCCAGAGAGAAAGTTACAAGTTTTCAAATCAAATAACTATAAAACACAAATGACAAGAACAAACTGTATTACAAGCACTAATATGTTGTAACAGAAGAACCTGGCACTTCCATTTTCATCAGGGTTGATGGTCTGACTTTTACCAAATTATGATGTAAAACAGCTTGCAAGCCACTGTATTTTGTTGAATCTCGGTTTAAGTTTGACAAGCAGAGTTTAAAAATCTGTCAACCGCTAATTCATGTAAGATATATCAAAGAGAAGGGCTTTGTTCTGAGATACGTGATATATGATGTGTGACTTGGGTGTCATGAGTCAACTTTTCCATTTATTAACATGCCCTCGAGAACTTTTTAAAAATTAGTAAAGGACATCTGCCAGTGATCAAATTAAAAAAAAGACACTGAAAATTACAGGACCATTCCTGCTGTACTGTGGACAACTGCTTAGCAACACAACCCAAAATACATATAAACACACTTACACTCAGACCCACACATACACAGTGAACACATACACACACACACACAATGCACACTCCCATTTCTCCAGGGTTTAAGCTTTGATGTGACACCGTCTTAAGCCTGCCAAGGAGACTGCATCAGGGTCTAAGCCAAGACTCTTCACCTGCAGCTACAGACATCTTGTCAGGCCCCAAAGAAGTACACACACACACACACACACACACACACACACAGAGTCTCTCTCTCTTTCTTTTTCTCTCTCTCTCTCTGTGTCTATCTCTCTCACACACAAACACTTAATAAAGGGCTCTGCCTCTGATCTTCTGCAAAATTTAAACACTAAAACGAAAACATTTTTTGACATTACATATCTGGGTTTTTCCTCCAATAGTTTTGCCTTTTTTGAAGGTGATGGAGGTGTCCTTAAGCTCAGGTTTGAAACACTATGTCTACCTCAAGCATACACACACACACACACACACACACACACACACACACACACTTGACTTTCAACCCTGCCTAAATGCCTAATATTCACCATCTAGTATGTTTTTTTTTAATATTAGATCTCTTTGGAGCTTCATACACACACATACACAACTTGCAGATACAAACATCCTATATGGGGCTCTACTGTATATCCCCTTTTCCAGGTGTGTGGATCCGATATATAAAGCGCAGTGTGTAGCCCTGAGGACAGGGCCGGACAGTGAGAGCAACACAGCTCAGCATGTTTGCTGCAAATCCAATTATTACTCCCCACCTTTGAATTCAGGAGCGGATCCACAGAGTCCTAAAGCAATTATAAGACTTGGGGAAGGAAGGTGGGAGTCACACGCACAGAGGTACAAAGAAGAGAGAAAGAGAGAAACCAGCCAACAGGTTAAGTCTGTATTGTTTCTGGTCCACACCTTAGTCTCACTAGTACTAAGTTTTGAGGTATCTGGATCACCTATTCTATACATACTATATGATGCATCAAGCCAAAAACTGACAACACTCTAAAACAAGAGCTATGACTTTAAAATGGTAAAATACCAATAGATGTACTGTGTGTATATAATACTGTGAAGGTGAAGTAGGCTTCAGACTGGGTTACTACACCATACAGTCTAAGATTATATAGAATACCAGACATGTCAGTTCTAACTTTGTGAAGCTTATTATATTCAGGTTTTGTTGTGTCAGAGAGGTGTCTGCTCAACTTTTGTAATTTTGGAGGCCATCATTACTACTGGTGTTCATGTAGAAATCATTGTAGTGGAATGTGATTCTGATGTTTTGTCCAACACCATTTACATGCATGAGAGTCTGGATTCAATTCATGCACAGGCATACTCCAGTTACACTAGTAAGTGGAGTCAAAGGTCTCATTTTATGGCAACGCTGAGCATTCTGGCTCCCTGATTCACACTGTGCCAGAATGTGTAAGCACAAGCCTCCAGTGCCCATAGCCCTGTTACATATTTGTACTACTGCCACAAACATGATTAATGTCCTATCTCATCTTACTTTACTCCAGATTTTCCACACAGTTTAAAGTGAATAAAAAAAGTCAAATGGTCCAGGAAAACGTAACAGTTTCATATGGAATCTATCTTTGGGAAATGTTGCTCGGCAATATAGCCTTTGACATAAAGTCAGTAATCCAACTCACCCTAAAGGTGTATTTCATTTTAATGGAGGTACAAATGTGGGTGGTTAAAATTAGACTGTTTTTTGTTTGGGAGGATCTCCAGGTAACTACACTTGCCTTAAGCTCTGTCTGTCTTATTCCTGACAGAGTGCTTTCATCAGAAAAGGCTTAGCATCCAGACCACAAGACATTCTTTTGAAAAGGGTTCATTTTAACATATATTTTTGTCAGCTCCTGATAGATAATTTGTGAGAGGTTATTAAATGGATGCAATTATAGATTCATCTTTTATATACACATGAAAGTGGGTTAATTCAAAGATAAAACTTGTCAGTTTTGAAGACTCAGACAACCTGACGCAAAAACAATTAAACTGGTTGAGAAACATTGGTTAAAAAATGAAAATCTGATATAACCTTTGCTTTATTTATTTGTTTGGTATGTTTGATGTCTCAGTTTTATTTCTGAAATATTTGTGCCTTTCAACACGTAATTGTAGGCCTGAAACATGAATTATTTAATTTACAATGCAACACTGCCTCAGCTGTGTTCACTGTGGTTGATTCTGCCATGTGTGATCATATGCTGGGTTGTTAAATAAGATGTTGGCATTTCCAGTTTAGCACCACTCAACAGACTAATTACTCCATAAAATGGACTAATACATTTAAAAAACAAACAAACAGCAAAACATATAATAATAAACAAGCAGCCCAGCAGTCTAGATTTTCTTATATCATGTGGAGTTATTTCACTTATACCACCAACATATCAGACCAACAAGATCAAGTCTGTATAAATAAAGTTAAAAGATAAGTAAAGTTGTTGAACAGTCACGTTGCCTCAGTGTGTTAAAACTGTATTCAAATACAAATTTGAATGTATGGAAATCAGAAATCCAGTATTGTGAGGGTGGGGAATCGCACCAGGAACATATGAAAATCACAAGACATTTTTGCCATTTTGGCATGAAACAAAATAAATATGAAGCTAGGCTCAGTTCTGTTTGGGTGGGATTTTTAGGAACTGCCTTGTTTAATTACCTAGACTAAGCACAGAACAATGCCATTGTTGATTTAGCGATGATTTACTGTTAAGCCAAAGACAAAGCAAATTCCTCCATATAGACAACATTCCATGATCCCTATTCAAACGTGTAATACCACAGGGATATAAAAGACAACTAGAGGTCTCATACAATCAAAACTAACAACAACAGCACCACATATTGCTTGTGCTGCATAATCCTGACAAGCAACCTTTTGATGGTGATGAGATGATCATTGTTGTACAACCCTGAAATGCTTTGAAAGAGCTCCTAATGCCTCTACTTAAAATATTTGACTTGGCACCTTTTCCTCTTTCTGACTCTTCGTCGCTGCATTTGCATATCAGTTGGGAGGTGGCAAGAAAGAAAAAAAAAAACCAAAAAAAAACCAGAGGAGTAGTTTAGAGAGATTGGCAGCACAGGTACATCAGATGATCAATCACACTGACAGAGCTGAAATAAACAGAATGGAATGAAGATGCGGCGGTCTGTTTGAGAGCCCAGGTGTTTCTCTCCCTGATGCTTATCACTTCTGTTTAATCTGTCATTGTTTTCTTTGTTTTTCTCTTCTCCTTCTCTCTCTCACTTTCCTTCTTTCTCTTTCTCTTCCTCACTGCCTCTATGGCAATTTCTTTTATTATTCTTAAAGCAAGTAAGAGCTTTAGAGCCAGCATTGCATGCCAATTTATGTGCAAGGACAGGTGGGTTATTTTCCTACGGATTTTCTTGAGAAACTCATTGAATGAATTGACTCGTTATCATATTCTCTGTCATTCATACCTGGCATTAACCTGCGTCTTGGGTGATCTGATCGCAAATGATTGCTCTAAGTACATGAGTTCTCACTCAGAAATCAAAACAGTACAGTGTTCCTGGCAAACCAAATTGCCTAAGATGTTTGACGCACCTGTAACATATCTCTATGGGCTTTTCGAAATGTTCGGACGTCATGGACAAAGCCAGCTTACGCGAATTGAGAACCAACTGAATGACTACATACTTCCATTTATGCAGAGGACGTTAGTTGAGTAAGCAGTCCATCAGTGTGGCCGAATATTCACTTGCACACAGCTAAAAGAATGTGGCAAAATGCTGCCCAGACATTAGATTTCAATGCATCTTGGATGAATTCACTTGAGATTGGATCACCCAGGACGCATGTTTAGAGCCTTAGAAGCACTGTGTCCCCCAACAAGGCCTAAGACACTCTGGGCATATCTTGACTGAACAGAAAAAGAGGCATTAAACGTAGTAAAGAGCTCATCAGTTTAATTCTACTGATGACTGACAGCATTTATTGAGTAATATGTGTTAAACTATTGCGACATTCCCAGATCTTTTCCATTTCAGTATTTCCACATCCCCAAATATTGCATCTGGGAAAACATTTGGTTTCTGCAGATGAGCAGACACATCCAACAATGTCCCTTTAAATTATACATAAAGAACATACAGTCCCTGTGCTCTAGAGCTGCTGGTATTTATTTGAAGAAATGCTCGACTGACACTTAATGTAATTAAGGAACTGCATGTCAGGCATTTTATAGTTCATCATTTCAGTAAGTAGCTGTAGCCAATTAGTCGCTACAGTTGAATTATGGGTTCAATATGACTTCAATATTTACTGAAATTTGAGGATGAAATTTTAGGTCAAAAGACATGTAAAATCATCTGTGCGCCAAGTTATTTTTTTCCCTGTCTTTTAAGTTAGCCCCAAAAGGATCATGGCTTCAGGATTGCTACTGGTAAAAAAGTTATATCATTGTAATCATGGTGCACAGAAATTCAAAACTGTGACTTAATTACTAGCAACTCGGTACAATTTTTTTTAACTGGTCTTTGCAATTTCTCAGTCACAGGTGAACAAGCACTTGCCAACACACACAGTCTTTATATTTCCATGCTTCACTAAGTTTTCAACACAGGTCATTGCAAAGGCAGGACTGCTCACACCATACATACTACTCACCGCAGGGAGTGTGAGCGTGCATGTGTGCACGTGTGTGAGAGCACAGGTTGATGCACCAAAAGGCTATGAAAGCTTGTAGTATATTTGTGTGTTTGAGAATATGTGTGTGTGAAATGTGTGTATGAGTGCGCTGCGCTGCACTGGGCTGGGCTGGCTGACTGCTGGGAGTCTCATAAAGCTCTCAGTTTGATGACCAACTGAGCAGTAAATTAATTAATCATCATTTTATGCCTCATCAAGCGCTTTGCCTCCACCTCGGCCACGGGAGCCCGTCCCAATTAGCCAACAGCGGAGCCAATTGTTTTGTTTAGCTTAGGTATAAGAGAGAGAGGAGGAGATAAAGACTGAAAAAGAGAAAACACATTAAAGAGCACATTAAAGGGAAGAGAACAAGAGTGTGGGTGAGTCAAGATTGTAGACTGTAAAGTTGGCACAATGGTGAAACAGCAGTCAGTGTATTTCTATGTGTGTGTGTGGATTCAAGTGCATGTATGTCAGCTTTATTGTGTTTCCCTCTGTGCATGTGTGTGTGCATATGTGTCTGTGTCTGTGTGTGTGTGAACAAGGGGGAGAGCAGAGGAGGATCTGACAAGCTAATAAATATGTCATCTGTCTGTGTCAAGAGACTGCAGGCCTGCAGACCTGTAAGTAACAGAGACCCACTGGCCAAGACAGGTAGGGAGTGAGTGTGTGTGTGTGTGTGAGAGAGAGAGAGAGAGAGAGAGAGGGAGGGAGAGAGAGAGAGAGAGAATGTGCTTCTACAGCAACATCCTCAGTGACCTGCCCCCTACAGCTACAGTAGTTTATTTAGAGCTGGGGCCGACACAGAGAAGCCGAGGCAGAGGGTATTGCAGTGTGTGTGTGTGTGCAGGTGCATGAAAGGAACGTAAGTGGATGTGTAATGAATGTTTTCTAGTTAGGTAAAGTTTAGGAAACAGGTTAAATGTATGCACATAGCTATAGTTTAGAAAGTAAAGCAACAGGGTTGGAAGAGCGGGTTTGTCTGCAGTAGCATTCATGGATTACTGAGTAACTTCAGAGAAGTAACGTCATTGAACATGTTGTGAATGAATGGCCATTGTAACAGCTTCTGACTCATTGATCACCATCATACACAAAACAGGTTTCTAAATTGCACAGACAATTGCAAAAATCCCTCTAACTGATGATATATTCCTGCTATTAAACCTTCTAAACAAATACTGTATGTGCATCTCAGACACAGAGGAGCAGTTTTTATAGAGCCCATAAACATAACCACATTCTATGAGTGGGCTAAAAAGAAATAACTGACAAAATCAAGTGCTGGCAAGTGGAGGAGTAAAAACAGGGATATAAGGGCTTAGTTAAGATGGTGGACAACAAGGACAGATGTCCCACAGTCTATTGGGACCCAAAGTGGCCAATACCAGGTAATCAATTATATTTTTGCGATAGAAAAAGTAGGACCTATCATGTAAAGTATGAACCATGGGAATGCTCCCAGCAGCCCTGGAAGATGACACCACATTATTTCACCGGGCCTCTGTGCAGCCTGGAACTATACTGGTCCCATGATGTGATGTGAGGGAAGGGCCCTGTGTAAAAAAGCCTGATTGTCACTACACATTTTAGTAATGGCTGACAGAGAGGCAGACAAGATGACATTGTGGCAGTTCAGCCAGGAGGAAGCCAGCAGCCATGCCAGGGGCAGGGACGGAGGGGACGGATAAGCAGATGTTGTTCATCACCCAGGGGTGGTGGGGGTAGACTGTGTGTGGGCTTGTGTGTGTGTGTGTATGCGTGCATGTGTGTGTGTGTGTTTGAGGAGTCGCACGTTTGGAGGTGGAACACTAGTGTGTATGAATGAGTTTCTATGTAACTGTGTCTTTGTGTGCTTGTGGTAATGTGTCTGTGTGCATCACTGAATGAGTGCACACTGTTGTGTGTGTGTGTGTGTGTGTGTGTGTCCCTGTGTATGTGCTTGCGTGTATTCCGGCATCCACAAAGTGCTTGAGGGAGAGGGCACCTACAAAAGGCATCTGGCAAGGAGAGCCAAAACAACAAAGGTAACCTTGCCTCTGGTGATGTACTCTGTGTACAGCCACTGTAGTGGTGAATGTGTGGTATAGTGTGTGTTTGTGCATGTGTGCAACTTTTAAAGTTAAAGTGATGTACATAAAGATAAAAGTAACTGTGTGTATTTTGCATATGGAGAAAAGCTCAGTGACACCCCACTGTTTAAATCTAATAATCTATATTTTATCAAAGTAATACTTTATGTAAATGATCTATACTGACATCTATACTTCCTTGTCAAGTCTGCCGGACCTGTTAAACTAACTTGCAAATTGGGATGCATTCACAATGCAGGCGGAATCAAGATAACGTGTACACTCATTACTGACAGGTGTAAATGCACAGTCCTGTGAATCAGATGATATTATCCAGATAACGCATCCAGATGCAAATCACATGTTAATACCACATGTAAACCAATTAGTCAAACTTTATTTGTATTGCACTTTTCACAGTTTGGAGCCACACCTCAGAGTGCTTTAAAGATGACTGACAAGCCGATATTAAGACGCTACAAAGGTAAATATTAAAATTATTTCAGACTAATGGACACAACAACAACAAAATCTGAAAAGATAATCCAATGAAACCAATGAAATAGAAAAAAAATGGGGACAACTTCCCTCTTATACCTAGTAGAACTGTCTGATGGGTCCACAGCCTGCCCCTGGTGGTCGCCCAAGTTCAGCAGCTAAAGCTCACGAGAGGCTGGATCCACAAACTGTAGCCAAAAACTGTGTTCAAGAACAGTCCCCTCTGTTGTATGTGGAATCAGCCAGACAGGTCTGTAGCACAAACTAATCTAAAGCCTTTTAAAAACATAATTGCAGTTTCAATGCCAGCACACTTCACTGATTGTTATTTGATATGTTTTAATTGAAGTAACATCATTATTTTTATTGGCTCTATGATGTTTGAACCACACTGAAATAAAAGTGGATGGCTGCTTGGTCTGAGACTCTCTTCATGAGCGTCACTGTGACAGAGCAGCAGCCAGCCTGAGGTATAGTCAGAGTGGATTTATTTATTTAAACTGCTCCTGCAGCTCGGATCTGTGTCAACACGCACACGTCTGTGTGTGTATGTGTTTTGCAGTGCAAGTTAAAGTAAGTGTGAGACACCTCTGAGCAGTTATGACAATTGACCCAGGTGTATTTTGAAGGGTCAGGAAGCATATTGATCCTCTCACTCGTCAATCACAGATCTCACACCTTGCCACCTCTGCAGTCTGGAGGCGCCTAGGGGGTGTGTGAAGGGACAAATGATCCCTGAGGTTCTATATAAGGACCTACAATCACCTATCAGGTGGACTTAAACTACTAGTGCCCAGCGAAAAGTAGCAGTTTACTGCTCACAGAGAGAGAAACACTGCTGTTGCTGCATGATAAACTGGTGCTTCCAGTTTTGTGTCATCATCTTGTTTTATTTGTTCATGTGTTCATTAATTCACTGTGCCGTTAATGTTCTTTGGCTTAAATTCAAATGTTTAATTGATGCATGCTCATTAAAAAATACCAGCCTCTAATTGTGGCCATTTTTTTTCATTGATCACGACTATGGAACAGGTGAAGTCTAGACATTTTTTAACAGGGCAGCAATCTTTCTCACATGTAATATTGACACAGCTGAAACCTATACTTGTTTGTTCATGGGCTTTATTAAGGCCTTGGATTTAGGTAATGCCTTAAAAATGATTTTGGATGGCAATCAATGTAAATTCAGTGTATGATGTGAGTTTTCTGATCATCTCAAGTGCATCAGAGTAAGGGTTTTAAAACAGTGCATATTAACGTCAGACTCACTTCCCTGCGCCGTAATGAGTGAATTTTTGATTTCAGAGAGGTGTAACCTGACCCTCATCAAAATCCCTAACATCACTCGAGTGTTCCGGAGACAGATCTGCTGGAGATCACATGGCGTTGAAAAAAATCATTTAAGAAGAACGTTAAAAGAAAACGACACCTGACAGTTCACTAATTGGCCATTTCTAATTTCAAAGAGCCACGCTCGAGCTCGCCCCACTCATCTTCCCGTCGCAAAGACTGTGATTGACAGCCAGGTTCAAGATGGAAGTGTGCGAACTGCTCCTCCCACATCCTTTTCATGTTTCTGTTATTGCCTTGAGAATTTTCTCCCGCCAGAGAGAAATTTACTGTGGAGAGGGAGGGAAAAAAAAGTATCTTTGCCATCTGAGCTTATCTTTCCATCAAATATCCTGCAGCAGGAGTGTTGGTGGTAGAGCAGGTGCAGGTGGGGAGGTTATCAAACTGGGTGTGAGGCAATGTTCGACACAGTCAAACTACCCTGATGCCCTGCGTAGCGATTTGTCAAAATGAATTGTGGTCAAGAATCTTATTAATAACTTTACAGGGAAAAAAAAAAAAAGAAGTCACTGCTCCTTCATGTCTCTGCTTGCTTCTACCTGTTTTTCCCCTCATCTCTCATCTGCTGTTTTCCATCTGTGACTGAATAAGACTTAAAGGTGAAATCAACATGGAAATGAAGTTTTCACATTCACCTCAGTCATCTGTCGTGCTACCTGCTAAAAAAAATGTATGACTGTGTTTTACAGTGCGGTCTCTCGCTCTCTCTCTTTCTCTTTCCATGCATGTGTGTGTGTCTGTCTCTTTCTTCTCTCGCCAGGCCTCTGTAGTGGTCTTTTAAAAAATACTTCTCAATGAAATATGTCGGAGATCCCTCGAAGGCAAAAAGCAGAATCTCAGCTGAAGGGCTTTGATAAATCGCTAGCCAGGTGCTGCTCCAATTTGTCTTCATCATTAATTTTTACTGGGCTGTAACCTATCTGTCATTGAGCAGAACCCCTAAGCAGAGGTTTTGATGTGTTCACGTGTGTGTCTACTCGTACAGCTTGCACTTGCTTAATCCCTCCATTAATTGAAAGGGCCTTAGGCGGTTGGTAGAAAAGTGAACTAGGAACACCTTTTTATTCTGTTTTGTTTCTCTTTTGTGCGTGTGTGTTTTTTCTGGGGCTGTTAGTCATTGAGGGTAACATCTGTACAGTCATGACACAGTCACCTCAAGCACTATCATCTTAGAATAACAGTGGGAAGTCACTTCTGTGCCATTGTTGCTCTTGAGCAGCACTGAGAGAACTTGCAAGCATTGGTTTGCTTGAATAAAGAATTTTTGGCTCGTCTTCATCGCAAACGCAGGACAATTACCATATTGTGCCTGTGCATGAGATGCTGGGATATACTGTCCTGTGTGTGTGAGAGAGAGTAGACTCTGTTGGCAGGCACCTCGACTTTGAGAGAAAGAGTTCTAACAGTTTATGCTCAAAGCGACTGAGTGATCCATTGCACAGTCAACTATGAATGTGTTTGCGGTGGGTGGAGGCCTGCAGGTGTCGGGAGGTGAATTAAGGTAATGCCAACTCAGGCGCTCATAACAAGGGTGATATAATGCAGTGTGATCTCAAGCTGATTGTGTGTGTGTTACAACCAAGGGTGTTGTGTGCTTGTGCAGCGCTGAGTGTTGGTGTACGTGTATCACAACAAAGATGTGGTTTGCGAAAAAGGAGGAAGAGGAGATAAAGATGGAGGAGGACAATGGGATGGTAAACTCTCACACACACATGCGCACGTGCACACACAGACACTACTTAATGCATGCCTGCAGACACACTTCTGGGTAGAGTCTATGTTATCTGCCCCAGCCTGCAGATTCTTATAAAAACCCTAATTCCCTAGGTCGCTACGTGTGTGTGTGTTTGCATATGTGTGTACTCATGTGTGTCAAGTAAAAGCAGAGAGGATTTAAACAGCATCCTGCTCTATCTGTGTTGCAAAGCTCATGTGGTAATTAAGAGTGGAGAAGCAGCAGAAAAAAAAACCAGAGAGGGCCGAAAGGGGGTTGGCTGGCACATGGGACACGGGATGGATGCTTTCTCAGGCTGGGTGGTTTACGTGTGAAGAAATGAAGAACACAGATAGCATCCATGCTATTCCCAGGGCCTGTAACAAAAGCTCAACATCATGGGCTTTATTTGAAAATTCCTGAAATCATCTTTCTGAAATAGGACTTTGGTGAAACCGCTTTTTAAAAAGGTTAAGGCTTGTATTAAATGGTAAAAAAAAAACAAAAAAAAACAAACATATTTATCTTTTGTCTCCTGGAGGATTTGCAACATTGCTCTTCATCAGGTGCAATTCTACTGATCTTGCAAGATTTCTTGAAATATTACTGGCAACACCATGATTAGTTTTAGTGACATGACCAGCTTGCACAACAAAATATTTATATGATGCTCATCACCAAAAAAAAAAAAAAAAAAGGAAAAAAAGAAAAGCATTACTGGCATTATAGTGTAGATGGAAGGAAGTTATCTGATCAGGTATGATGAGTTCATTACCTCACATGCCATACATCACACTGTTAAAGACACCCACACATAAGAAAACTATTTCATTTCGATTAATGCAGCTGGAATTCCTGTCTGGGGTTTAGACCAAATGTGACCTAATTAGTGTGCTAACAAGCCTGTTTTCATGATAACTGTTTAATCACTGGGACATATTTTTTTCTTTTCTTTATTTTCTTCTCTTGTTTTAACTAGAAAGAACTCCTAATTTTTGTCATGTTAATGTTTAAAATTTGTGTTTGAATTATTTTGCACTTGTGCTGGTGTATCACTATATTAAACACAGAGTGGAATACTGTGTTAAGTTTGAACTTTGACCTGCTTCACCCCATCTCTGTGAATATGTCATAAATATATTCAAAATGAAAAACACCACAGCACAGTGTGGTTTGATGATCAAAGTTGAATGCTGAAGACATACAGGAATTTCAATTATATATTATACATGCAAACATTATCAAAGAGGCGACATGGCAGTACACGATGAACTTAAACAAAGGCGTTCTTCCACCATTCTGTTAATAGACACTGACGGTTAATGAAGTTTTAATTTACACCTAATCAGATCTTGTAAGCCATGCCCAGTCGCCTCGGACCGTATGGGGAGGCAGAGGGGCCAAAAGACTGGCTCCTGAGAGACCACCACTCCACTCTCATTAACGTTCACAGGTCTGTGCTCCTCCTTGTCAGCACAGGGCTCTTCCAATGTATACTTTGAGCAAGTCAGTGTGTGCAATTTAAATGTTATTTTTATGCCAGGCCCTCTTTGTTACGTGATTAACAAATGGGATTGACAGGTAAAGTGAGAAAAAGGAGTAAGAGTACATACATGTAAAACCATCAGCTGGGTCTAGAACATCAAATGTTTGCACTGAAACCAGATGGGATGCAAATTATTTATAGGTCTTTATTTTAACCAAAACATGCACATTTTACATCCTAAATCACAAAATGTCAAATTCTTAAGTGGGGCTATCTCTAGCTATCTCTTTTTAATTATATTTTAATAATATACATATCCTATTTATCAATTAATTGGGGTATATAGGAACAGGAACATATAGGAACAGTTTAAATATCACTTACAGTGAAATCACTCTATTTATAAATTAAGAGAGAAAATGCAACAATTCTAATATGAGTAACATTATTAGTGTATTCAATGAAAAGTTACCCAGAGGTTTGTAACATACAGAACAATTTAGCAGATTTCAACACTCTTTGTGTCATTACACTCTTCAAAGTACACTTTACATTTAGTGAGATAATCAAAATGTGCCCTCACAATACTGAGCTAGTTTAAAGTGATAAGGCAAAATGATGAAGAGAGATTTCTTGTCAAGAAACTCAGTTACTTGATGGCATTGTTTCCAGTCTGTCTGTGTCTTAATTCCTGTACAGTTCCCCTTCATGGAGACACAAAATTCTCTGCACAGCTGTGATACCCGAAACTGTCATGCTTCTTTTATTTATTATTATTTTATTTTCCCCAGTTCTAATAGTGTACAAGACAGTGTGATACTGGGTGTTATGGATTCTTCAAAATAACCTGTCAGCTGTAGCAGTGCAGCTAACTGTTTGTCATATGATGCATATTCTTGGACTGAAAATGCTTTTTAATTCTTTGAAGTGTATATCTTTTATTTTTATATACACTGTTGCAGACTTCTATTGCTTTGGTGAGACACATGGTGAAGAAAGGCATTTGTTTCTATCAGGAACCCTATTTACCACTGCACAATAAAACCGAGCCTGAGCCTGAGACAAGTGGGTGTGTGTTGTGAAAGGACGCTCATTTTCTTCCTCGCATTTTCCTCTCTTTACCTCTACCATTTTTTTCTCTCCTATCTTCTCCATCTTTCTCTCTTACACAAAAACACACACAAGTAAACTCACCCATCCCATATCCCACATATTAATTATCACACCTGGGTCAGCTTCAGTGAACATTACCGCTGACACCTCATTTACTAGGAAGAAAAAAAAAAAACTGTATCCTACTGGAGCAGTTTCTTCCCCGCCGACCACAAAGCAAGTCTGAGTTTGAGTTGTTTTCATTTGGCACAGTAAACACTAAACTGTGTGGTACTACCAACCTGGCAGCCAGATAACAAAGATGGGCTAAAGAGACTGAAGTCAGGTGAAGGCATTTCACTTGAGGTTGCACTGACATGCTTTTAATTAAAGCTTTCCCACACATCTCTGTTCCAAAGACCCGTAAGGTAAAATGAATCATTATGTGCTATGTGTGTGTGCACAAATGTGTAAATGCAAGACTGAAAGTCAATAAGAGTCATTATTTCCAGAGTGTTTGACAGTTACGCAGAGTTTTTACAACACCTGGTAGGCCTGCAAAGACCTCGCTTTCATTCAATATGTCTGTGTTGCTATTACTTGACAGCTCATGTCTCTTTGTATACAGACAAGTATAATTGGAAGAAAGACAAACCCTTAATAATGCCTCATAAAACAAAGAAACAAATGGCGAAGTAGGTTGGCACCCTGAATCAACCATAACCTTTTAGTCATATGCATTAGCAAGTATTATATGTTGTAAATATCACGTTGACCAAAAGTCTATCAGTGTAATGGAAACTGAAATTTAAATCTGAAATTTAAAAATAGAAATGCTCCTCAGGGTTGACATCTCTGTAAGTGTGCATTCTGATCTATAAAATCCTCCCCCTCCCTCACCCAGTCACCTATACTTGAATAACAGTGTGTATGTTTCCTTGATATTCGATCTTCTCTGTGGTCCCTCTCGCCGATTTTTGGTCTCCTCTCGAATGCGATTCAGTGGATCATATAAGTCATACCCCTCATGGGCCAAATGTCCCGACTGCATACTTTCTCATGAGAGGGAGAACTCAATCTGTGTGTAGTGTGAAATCCACGATATGTCATAGCAGCCCCATCAGCTGTGCCGTTCATTCACATACTGTATTGTTGACTCAAAATAAAGATGGTTTGGTTTCACTCTGTTCGTAAAGAAGAGGCGAGCCGCCGGATCAGGTTCCCGTTGAGATACCGTCGACCGCAAAGTGTATTCTCAGGGGAATGTCACATTTGTGATCTTTGAGATGTGCGTTGGTGGAGGAGAATGGTTATCAAATGAAATGAAACACCATGCCTGGTGATAGACTGAGATGGGAAAATGTATACCAGTATGGTTGACATTTATAATCCCCTACTACTATATGATATCCGTTTTTAAATATTTTTATATATTTTACGGAACTTGGCTCTTGGGATATACGTTGTTGCTGCACAGCTGCACATCAGTCCTTTTTTTTATCAAGTTCACTATAACTGAGTGACACGGGACCAAAGAGTCAGCACTGTCATAAGGTCATGAGCAATTTTTCATTTAAATCTTGTGTCTTATGAAATGATTGTGCTCCTGCCATGGCATGTATCTCCTTACAGTTACTTAATGGCTGTATTTAAATGTTGCTGCATGTAAAATTCCATAAATTTTAACGATGAACTTCAACTATGAAAAAAATCTTTCTAAACCTTGTTGTTTGTCTAACATCCCTTTGCCTTTCATTGTAACGATATCTCAGAATTTTAAAAAAGCACAAATCAAAGTAGACTAAGTACAGCCACGTACACAGTCAGTTACCAAGACAATGGGACGATGTTAAGAGGTAGGAGCTTTTAGTCCTTAAGCAGTAGAACTCATCAGAATTCTAAAGATGCTGCACTATGCTTAGTCTGACATATTAAAAGCACTTTTGGATTAAGCATTTGATAATAAACATGGGTTTAGAACAGCTCAATGTGGCATCCCTCTTTCTCTCTCCCTCGCTCCCTCTCCCTCTCTCTCTTGACTTCTGCTCATTCAAACAGAAGTAACAGCAACTGCCAGCAACACATTTTGACATCTGCTGTTGGTGGCAGTATTTCATGACAAACATCCACACTGCCTGTCTACATCCACATTTGACACGAATGTGTAGCCGTCATCACCGCTTCCACAAAGCAGCTACAGGCCGGTAAGCCTCAAATCCTATTTTTGACCACAGCCGATAATTCTTGCAAAAACCAGAGAGTCAATATTTTATCACAGGGGTACAGCAAACACATGCAGATGCATTGTTGGTATGTTTTCCTCTTAAATATTGATTCCTAAGCCACTCTGCAGCCATCTGGTCTGTGGAGTATATTCTGCATGAAATGCGCACACACACATGTGCACAAAGGGGCGCACGCGCGCACACACACACATACAATGCCACATGTGCAAATGTAGCTCCCTCATACACACACATTCATATAAAGCTGAGCATACACACACACAAGTGACACAGAGACACAATAATGTGATTCTCTCTCACAAGTATGCACACAAAGACACACAAGGACACACACACACACACACAAGTGCTTGCCTCACACGCGTCCTTACTCAGAGGGAGGGAGCCTTCCTTCCAAAAATGAGTAACAAAACACATGAAAGGAACTCCAATTTGTTTTGTCCTGGACTCCAAATGTAATTTTCGCTCTAAACCACGGCCATGTTGCCTGCAACAATGGCCTTGTTCCACTCATTTCCCTCTTTCTCTATATGTCACCACTGAAGTGCCTTTGGACAGCTTCAAGCTGCAGATGTTGCTACAGCACCTCCTTCCTCCTATACAAGCACTTTTTTTTTCGTCAGCGTAATTGTATTAGAATGCACCTCCAATCCTCTGTAACAGAAAGATGTAAGCCGCTTCGCTTGCTTGTGGAGGGATCAACAGTCTCTCTTTTAAAAGCTTTGCAAAGCTGTGTGTGTGTGTGTGT
>BRZM01002972.1:128068-162570 GCA_033238685.1 Lates japonicus | reverse complement strand
GCAGTAAACCTGCGCTGGTGAGACAGGAGCCAGTGAAAGACACAGAGAAGAGTTCAGAAGTAACCACAAACAGAGGTTAGTCATGATGAGGACTGCAATTTATCATATTATCTTTCATCATTTACCAGTAGAGGTCTTCACAGGTTTTCACTGCACTTAACAGAGCTGATAGTGATGATTCCCTTTTGACACATAAACCTGAGACCTGGGACAATACAATGAGACCCTACCACCCAGATTAGATTCAGTATAATTTGGATCAGGCCCAGCTGAGTTCTTGAGTCAGAAGACCTCTAGAATGATGGATTATTAGATCATTAGTCTTGATCTTAATGAGGTGCAAATCACCTCCCCAAAAATAACCGTAGCAGAGGTACATTTATAGTTTGGGGTCTGTGCTTTTTTTTCCTCTGTCAGATGCAGGAGCTGCTGAGAATGTCTCCATGACTTTGACAGAGCTGTCGGTCTTCATGAAGAAACAGGAGCTGGAGCTTCAGTTTAGAACAGAGAAGGAGAGGGAAGAGGGTGAGTATTGGTTTTAGTGCATATCACAGAGCCAGCCACTTTGTGGGTACCTTCCTTAAGAGGATAATCCGTCAAAATCAAACTATGTTTCACATGAGGCAGTCACAGAGTGACATGGCGACCTTTCCAAAACTGTATTCTGAGTTCTCTTTCAGCAAGTTGGGAAGCACAGAAAATCATAAACACTTTGTGTTTATATGTGTTGACAAGCTTTTTACACTCCTGATTGCTTTTTATGTTTGTTGAAGGAAGACATACATGACTATTATTGTGTTGTTTGTTTACTACAAGTTACTGTAAAAACAAACCAATTTAATACAGTATATGCATTTTAATAACATGACATAGAAAATGACTAGTGTTAATAAAAACTATACAGACACGGTGTAAAAGTAAAAAAATAAAAATAAAACACAGGGAAAAAACAAAAGAAAAATCCCTGCAACTTAATTATACAGCTGACTCCATACTTCACAGGCATTTGCCACAAAATAAAATAGACCCACATATATCTTTGTCTTGTATTCAATAATGTATCAGTCAGTATAATGTTTTGTTTTGACTGAATCAAAAAGTTTTTGACTTGATTCTCCTGTTAAATCAAGTTAAATGAGCCTGAGCTCTTGGACTTGACTAAATATCCAGGATGCCAACACATCCCTGTTTATATCCCTGTGTGTTTAGCTAGCTCTGCACAGTTATTGGTTTAAATCCCACTTGAGCCACTTGTACTAAAAATAAATACACCTACAGTGCTGTGAACCACTTTATAAAAAGCATCTGCCAAATGGCACCAGCTCAGTTGCTAAAGCTAGCTGCTCAGACTTAAACATTTCTGTTCTCTTGAGTAAAAAACAGAAGCCTGAAATCTCAGTTTTTCTGAGTGGGATAGCTGTTGTTTGGCACCTGTTGTGAGTGCAGAAAAATATTTAAGCAGACATTGACATTCAGAACATACATGCAGGTTTAACTCCATCACAATCCTCAATATGTTGTTTCTGCTGCAGCTGCCATCACAGAGGAGCTGCTGAAGATCACTGAAGATACGCAGGAGCTGCTGGGCCTGAGGGGCTTTGATTCCCCTTTCTACCACACCACTGAGACTCTGACTGGCTGTCAGGCACAAGACAAGACCCTCTCCAACACCCAGCCTGGAGGCTCCGTCCGGGACACCCACCATGTTGTGTCAACACCAGACAAAGCAGAGACAACTGCGAGTACTAGCGGTGTTGGCAGCGAAAGAGGAGGGGGAGGAGCAGGGGGAGACAGCAGGAATTCAGCCCTCGGCCTCGAGCAGTCCTGGCCCTTCCAGTCAGGTTTCACCCCGATCGATCACCACCTGCACCGGAGCCCCTCCGCCGCAGACGATGAGGTGGGCAAGTTGGGAATGTTCTCCCCGAGCCCCTGCAGCAAGACCCCAGCCCCGGTACCCTCACGAGTCGTTTGTTGACCTGGCCTGCGCGGCCTCTCGCTTTGTAGGGCAGAAGACGTCGGAGGCGGTGCACAAGGTGGCGATGGAGAGGTTGCTGCAGCGAGAGGAAGGGTTGGAGGATGGGGAGGAGGAAGGCGTAGTGTCTGCTTCACCACTGGAGGTGCTGGATCGCCTTGTTCAGCAGGGGAGCGACGCCCACGATAAAGTTTTGAAGAGGTGAGTGAGGGGCTTGAACTTCATCAGACAGCAGTTAGACTTTTATTACCACCTGTGCCAAGGAGGAGCCTGTTTATACTATTGCAACACTGATGAATTTAAATAGCTCAAACAGTGGTCATTATCTGAATTATTTGTATGAAGCCCAGGACAGTTTATGGACACACTTCAAAAATGACAGATGCCATCAACCAATGATTATCTGTTTTAAAACAGATGTTGAAACATTTTCTGTTCATAAATCAACACATGGAGAGGACTGTGCAATGAGTTATTTTCTCTCTAGTTCTGTGAGTATGAAGCTCATGTTGATCACACTGAAGAACCTCAGGAGTGTGTTTTGATGTGCTGTTCACTGTGCAGAGCCTGCTTGGGTTGTTTCCAGTCTATTACTGAGGCCCAAAGGAAACACCCAGTTGAGAACAAGTATGACATTGTTCAGGACTCGCCACCCCCTTTCTTTCTACTCACTCACAAACACACACACACACACACAGACACAGTGAGCCGGTCCTCCAAGCCAATAATACAACAGGAGAGACAGTGTCAGCAAAGTCAGCACTGGGCACAGAACAGTCTGGCCTCACTCATTTCAGTCGCTCATCACTCCCACAGTTTACTATCTTCATCAGAGCCAAACATGGCTGATGGAGGAAATGAAGTCAGCTGAAACACAGGCCAGTGTACGTCAGAGACAACTAACCAATGAGGCACTTTATAATGATATGATCTCTTGGCAGGGGTGGGCAATATTAACACTGATGTGACAATAACTATAACTTCAGTATCTTGATTTTTTTATTGATTATTACTCAATCAAAGATCGTAAAAAATGTTACTTAAGTTCAAGTTTTCTTTTGTGAGGCAGGAGAACAAAGTCCTGTATGTTTTAAAGCAACATTATTTTTTAAAAACACAAGTCATTTTTATATTTGTGGGGTTTGTTTGAATGAAATAAGCTTAATATGACATAATAAAAATAATATGATAATTAGTGAGCTTTGGAACTGGTAGGTGGATTTATAGGTGGATGGATAAACAGAGCCAGGCTAGGCCAGCTGTTTCCACCTGTCTTTATGCTAAGCTAAGTGGCTGCTGGCAGTGGCTTCATATTTAACATTCAAAGATGTTATCTGTTGTCTCACCATACTTGCAGCAAGAAAGCAAATTAGTCTCATTTCCTGAAATGTCAAACTGTCACGACTTGGGATCTGCTCACGTCTGCTCAGATTTTGTGAAATTGGAACCTGTCATTCATCTAGACAAGACGCCTATGAACTACAATGTCTTGGTTTGAGAACTCCATACATTGATAAGAAGGACAATAATTCACATGGTCTTTTTTGATACTTTCTAAGCCTAATTTGCAGTTTAAGGTTGTTACAGTATGTCCTCACTACTTCTAAAAGGTATTGTAGGTGATTGCTCTACCAGACAGTTTTGTTTTTTGATTTTTTGCAGCAGTAAAAACCTGGTTAGATAGAATCACTGAAGAGAGAAATATCCCAGATAATTTTTCTAAACAGTTTTTCATTCTCTCCTTTCACAGATTACCTTTGCCAAGTAAGTCAGCTGACTGGACGCACTTTGGAGGTAAAGCACTCACACCACAACACTGCTGCACACTGATAAAAGAAGCTATTATAAAGACTGCAGACGGAGCATTATTTAGGCATGACTAGTGATTCATCACGAGCTCCGAGACATGAACAGCATGTTAAAATGTTACCAAGGCAGACAGGGAATTTGTTCAGCTGAGGTTTATCAAAACACACAAAGTTCCCACAGTTACACAGAACATGATCGACTCAGAAATTTAAAAGTTTGGCCACTTGGAGATTTCTCCTTTTTATTTACTTCCCTGTATGCACTCAGTCACCCAGACCATGAATCAGATTTTCTCCAGGTGCAGTTCACAACAAAATAGAAACACTGTGATTTTGCGAAATGTCTTTGCCAATTTGTAATTGCAACTCTGGAATTTAATCATCCCCCCATGTATTTTTGATTACATCTGAAACAGAACTCCTGTCACTGCTTATGGCTGACTGACGTCAGCTCTCTGGATGACTGAGTTTTCTCTTAATTTTCTCCCCCTGCTCTCCTTCCCTTTGTACATGTTAACAAGTGAAGCTCTGTTTGCACAGTTATGTCGGACAGTTGTAGGTTTTCTGTTTTTTTAAATCCTTGATTAAATAGCACTGCATTTTTCTCATTTTAAATGTGATTAACTGGATACATAACAGCTTTAAAGGCATAGAGTTGTTAGCACCAGAGCTCATGTAATGCTCAAATCAAAGACCTGATAAAATCTTGCCAGGCTGATGTAGATCAATAATATTCATCTTTAAATATGTATCATTAAGATATCAAGAAGTGCACCTGTGCAGTAGTCAACAGACAGCTACCAGGATAGCTCTAAAACAATGGATTTAGATGAAATTTGGTGGAAGGATGGATGATGAGCCAAAGAAAAAGTGAAACTTAGAAGGAACCTCTTGCTCTCTCTTTATTAGAATACAACCTGTAGAGCTGTGCATCGTTTGAAGGTTTAAATACTGGATACCAAAGATTTGGTATTCATTACTGATACCAAACAGTATTTTTGGCTATCTTACTTTGAGAAATATAAACCTTTTTTGGATGCTTTCTTGTGCTATTGACACACTTGTCCATATTAGTGGAGTGTGTGTCATCATGTTTGTATTAATGCAGATCCTGATTAAGGCACAGGATAAAAAGTTCAAACATCTTTTACTATTTAAAAATCACTTGTAGATGATTTTGCAAACATGGTGGAGATTTATGCTCTTGTTAATTCTTTGTATTGTTTCCAGTTTTTAGTCAGTGTGTGTGACTGATGTGCAAATCTTCCCTTTGTAAAGTTTGAAAACATAATCGCACAACTGATAATAATATGAGGTGGTATTTGCATATTTGGTTTATATTAATATACAGTCATTTGCTGTGCTTTATTCTCCTAACATTATTTGTGCTATTCTGGTGTTTCACTCTTGAATGATAATTAATCTCATTTCTAGTTGTGTGTATGTGTGTGACCATGTTAATTACATTATTATTACCGCGGCCTCCCCAGGCTCAGCTCCGCTGGACGAGCTTCACACGCTGCGCAGCCAGCTGCTCCTGCTGCACAACCAGCTGCTGTACGAGCGCTACAAGAGGGAGCAGCACGCCGTCCGCAACCGACGCCTCCTCCGACGCATCATCAACGCCACTGCGCTGGAGGAACAGAACAATGCTATGGCAAGTTTGCATGAGCTCATTATCACCAATTAGCCCTTTTAAGTAGTAGTAGATTTAACAAAAACTGTATTTGAAATGGACAAAAAGGGCATTGTAGGTTTTGTTAATTGAATGTGGCACAACTGTCCTGTAACTGGAGCCTCACAGGTTTTATCCTTGAACAACCAACTTGCCCTCTTTGCATTTTGAACAACAGTGAGAGGAGAAAACACATTTAAATTCTTCAGAGATCTCCGCTGATCACTGAGGCGTTTGTAGCCTTTCATAACTCCAGCTGTCAAATCAGTCGGGTCTCATTTGCTGCATGTAACAGAGAAAATGTAACCGAAGTTGTTTTGTTTGCGGCTGACAGACAGATTGTGTTTTCAAGAAGTGATGGTTACAAAGACGCCATGAAGGCCATTTTGTCTCCAGGAATGAAACATAAACAAGGAGGAGGAACACTGGCACATTCATGCAGCAATCAACTGAAAGACTAATTAATTTTCAGCAAATATTTCAGAAATGTTGCACACTAATTGAGTTTTGTGTCTGTGTGTGTCTGTGTGTGTATCCATCCCTGCTCTCACTAAAACTTTCTGAGAGAAAAAGTGGCACAAACTGTTTAAAATGCCTTAAAACATCCAGATATGTAGAGTCTCCTGTACACTTTGTGCTGAACTTGTGCATTTGTATGTGTGTGTCTCTCCAGAAGGACCAGCTGAACCTGCAGAGTGTGGACATCTTGTCTCTGAGGGAGAGTCTGCAGGTGGAGCAGCAGCGGTACAGGCAGCTGTGGGATGACCGGGAGACAGTGGTGACCAGGCTGCACAGTCAGATCAGACAGCTGCAGCAGGGTCGAGACGACTATTACACCAAGAACCAGGAGCTCCAGGTACACACACACACACACACACATACATGCAGACATCTGTTCACTGATATACATCACTATATAATCTCATTCATTAATCTGAAGCTGTTGTGTATCTCCAGAGTAAAGTTGCAGGAATGTCAGAAAAGGATGGATGAGCTGGAGGCAGAGCTTCAGAGGGCCAATAACAAAGTCTGCCACACTGGTCACCTCCTCAACCAGATGACCGTCAAGGTAAAACAAGTAAAAAGTTGGTGATGGAATATAATTAATATTCACCCTCAGACTTTTTCAGACTGAATACGTAACAGTGCTGACTTCATCTGTCTATTTGAGGCCAGTTCATACTTCTACGTGGGATCGTATGAATCTATGCAGGTGGCCTACACCATTGTGAGCATTTATACTTGTGTGCTGCTGTGTCTGCTGTGCTCTGCAGTTGGGTGAGGTGGGGTGGGGTTTCTGCCACTGTGTTGCCACCGAGTTTATTTGTGTACTTCAAGCAACGCTCACTGAAACTGAGAGGATCATGTTGGCATTGGAGCTAATAAGTGTTGAACAACAGTTACTTTACTGAAATTACTGCAACAGAGAGAGAGAACAGAACAGAGAAGATGGCAGAGGAGATTGTGTATGTGTTAGAGTTTTCTGTGCTCATCTGGCCACTGAGAGACATGGACCAAGCAGGCCAATCACAGTAGTTCACAGTCAGGCTGCAGCATAGGATACATGGCTGGACTAACCCTACCTCATACCTATGGTGTCAATTCTACACAGAAGTATAAACTTGCCTTTAGTTAATGGGGTTTAGTCATTAAAACAAAGGCATAACAAGTCAATTTTATTTGTATAGCACCTTAAAAAAATAGAGGCAATTCAAAGTGCCTCACATAAGGAGGAAAAATGCATTAGAACATAAAAAAACACAATAAAAAGCTAAATAAAATAAATCAAAACAGAAATAAATATTAAAACTTTTGATAAAAGTAGATACATTAAACATTAATGTGTTAACATTGAATTTTTTACATTGTAAATATAGTTTTAGTAAATCTGTTTTTGTTTATTTTTAGACATGATAATTAAGTGACACTATTTGTTCCTAGAAGGTTTAACATGGTGGAAGACATGTTTATATCTCTCTGACTCTGGTGCTTATTCAGACACTAACATCTAAAATTTCCAGAACATTTATGCAGTAGGCTTCATGTCTGAAAGGGGTTGCATGTAGTCATAGTGTTGTTTAAAAAAAAAAAAGTACTAAATGTCAAATCAGTAAGATAGTTTGGGCACTACTCTTCAAGCTCATCCAGTGTAAAATCATAAATCTAAACAGAGGGACTGGGCAGGACCCTGAGTACGCTGGCAGACAGTTGGGTCAGACTTGGGGAGTTAACGACAGCACATGCCCCTGCCCTCGTCCTGTCACCTCTCTGTAGACTGCAGACTGTCCCAGGGCTCGGTTGCCTTGGAAATGTTGTCTCTCCCTCTCTATTTTTGGGCTAGCGACAGGGGGGGTTCTGGGTGTTTTTCTGCCCCCTGGGGTTTGTCTGAGGTTTGTTTCCCTCCTCTGACCCAGACTGAACTGAAATCCTGACAAACAAGGAGCCGTTGATTCATGAAATGGGCATTTCTAATCAGACAGCATCCACGCAGTTGCCCAAAGATCCTTATTCATGCTATTCAGACAAAATTAATACACTGTTTGGTTTAATGTTATCTGACGTCGGGGCACAGGGGTTGATTTCTTAAGATAATTTTCATAGAATGGTTGTAAAGTGGAACATTTCTCTTTAAAACTAACAAGATTGTGAATTCTGTCATTAACTAGAATTTGTTTTGGACAAAGTTTGCTTCTTAAAATGATGTGTATAATGAAATACTTTCACGACGCTTTGTTGAATCTTTGATGGATTCAGCACGACTATTAATGACTAATTCTGAGGTGCTTATTGTTGATGTATCCCCAGATATTTTTGGACAGGTTTTATTTGTAGCTTGATTGCTGATTTGCCCTCCGTTGTCATTGTTTGTCTCGTGTGTCCTTCAGCTGAGCAACAGTGAGAGCACCCAGCAGCAGATGAGCTTCCTGAACAAGCAGCTGCTGCTCCTCGGGGAGGCACATAAGCTGTCCATGCAGGAGTTACACCACACCGGCACCGATAATACAAAGGTACAGTAGATGGAGGTGTGTGTGTGTGTGTGTGTGTGTGTGGGGGACAGATGCAGAGAACTGCAGAGACGACGTACTGAGGTGAAAAAAGGGACACTAATTGGGTTTGTTGGGCATTAAGTCAGAACTGTCCTATTGAAGCGTTTTTAGCTTCGCTGTAACAGCAGCTCTGGTTGATATGTCACAGGAAGCTAGCTCTAAGTATGTGGATACACTTAAATATAGCCAGTAGTTTGTGTTAATCTTACATAAATAACACATTCTTGTTGCTGAATTATGTGTGTTTCACCCTTAACAAAGCCTGGCAGGTTCAGGTGTGTTAGAAATGAAGCCACATCTTCTCTTTTCCTCACTTCTGGGATAATGCCTAATGTCATTCCTGTGTGCTGAATTCAGCATGAGTTCGGAAGCTCATGTTGATCTACCAAACTCACAGAGAAGATTCTGGTTCCCGTCCTTTTGTGTATTTGGGGTAAAGTGAGAAATGGGAGAAACTGTCACACGCTAGTGTAGTGTTTTAATGTTTCTGATTACTTACTGATTACCAAACAGCTGGACCATTGAGATTATTTTGTCACATGTACTGTTCCTAAAGTCAAGAATGGACTGAACCCACTCATATATTTCTTGACCTATCATTTAGGAGGCCCAGATGCTGCAGGTGTCTTACGGGAAAGAGGTGGAGACACTGAGGCAGAGTTTGCTGGTTCAGGGTCAGAAACTGGATGCAGCGCAGCAGAGAGTCACTGAGCTGGAGACGCACCTCTCCAAGAAGGAACACCTCATCGCCGAGCAGAAGAAGTTCCTTGAGGATGTAAAATGTCAAGCAAAGTGAGTATTGGTGTGTCAGGATTAGTTTGAACCACAAAGTCCTCAAAAAATTTGAATATCTGTGTTGAGACAGGCGTGTTTTGCATCTGAGCTTCAGTACAGCAGTCATTACTGTAAATCAGTAGGTTGTCTAAGTAGATCAGACATTACATAATTGTGTTTGCATTGATAGAAGCAGGTACAAATCTCCTGCGGTAATATTGTGGAACCTGTTTCTGTGCCTGTACAATCCACGGCATCTGTCCTCCCTCTGTATTTTATCTTTTCCTTCATCCAATTTAAACTGCGCCTGCTCTCTCTGCTCTCTTTCTCTCCCCTCTTTTGTCTCTCTCCTTGTCCCTGTCTTGTCTCTCTGTGTTCAGGGCGGAGCTGCAGGCCTCAGACAGCAGGTATCAGGCTCAGAGGAGAATCACTCAGCTGCTGCAGACTGAACTCCTGCAGCTGTACAGCAGAGTGGAGATGGAGGCACCAGCCAGCACTGCCACCAGCTCACCACCAGGGGGCAGAGCTGACCCACACACTCCTGCTGATTCCAGGTCAGGATCAGGGAGCACTCAAGCTGGCAAAACACTCAGTTGATGACTTGAAGATGTAGTTATAGTTGATGTAGTTGATTTGCTTGTTAGGAGTCCACAAGTAATTACAAATTTTGTGCTTGTCATATAAGTACTTACTGCTGGTGGTGGCTCAGATTGCTAATTTTATCAATAGGAACATCTTTAACTTTGCAAACCTTATAAACTAAAGCCATGGCAGTCACTTAGGAATATATGAATAGTGCTCATTCCAACCACTGGGGTGTACTGTTTTTACTTAAATCTACATATGGTGACTCCTTCAGTTTAAAATCACTGTGAAATTATTATTTTATATTTATTATATATTTTTATTTTATTATTACTTTATATTTATTTTTATTTAGTTTATTTATATATGATTATTTTCTCCTCCACAGTGTCATGGTGCCAGATGGACCAAGTAAAGCTCACACCAACGAAGAAGCGGCCAGTAGACCATCGCACGACTCCCCTCGGGGCAATGGCAGCACTTTATCGCCAGAGCAACCAAAGGCGAGCAACTCCTCCAAGTCAACAGCCAACTCCATCAATGGCAGCCAGAGACCTAGCCCCGCCCCTGCTGGTTGAGCCCTCCCCCTCCTGTCCCCACATCAACCCGCTTGCACCCCTGCCCCCCTCTGACGCGCCCCTCACTGTAGGCTCCTACCCCAGTGCCAAGAGTTTCCTGGGCATGAGGGCGCACGAGTTGTTCCGCAACAAGATCGAGAGCCAGTGCGACGAGGAGCAACCACCGCCGCGCCTTGCTGGCCTCGCCCACGGCCTGAAGACTGAGCTTTGTGTGGAGCCGCCCTGCCCGGGTTATATTGTCCCCGTCAGCCCTGCACCTTCACCTATTCCGACTCCAGCCCCCGCCCCTGCCCCTGCCTCTGCCACTCCTCTCACTGTGCCCACCAAGGAGCCCCCATCTGAGCCCAAGCAGCGGGCCTCCAGCCAGGAAAGCCCCCGCAGGAAGGCAGGAGCGGGGCCCGGTCGAGGGCGGGGTCAGGGAGGGTCGGGGCGCCACCGGCAGCAGCATCTAAAGATCATGGACTATAACGAAACACATCATGAGCACAGTTAAGAGACACAGAACTGAGCCGGGATGGAGGGCGGGGGCGAGGGTGAGGAGAGACTGAAGTTTGACGGAAAAGAGCTACAAATCAGCAAAAGAGTAACATGTCAGCAACTCTTTGGAATTCAGTGTTATTTGTTCCATTCCTCTGAGTGGACAACAGGATTTCCCCACGTTTTTCTAGTTTGTTCTAGTTTTTTCATTCATCTCCAACATTATGGAGGTGAAATAAATTTTGTTTGTGGTGCTCTCAGCAATGAAACATTTCATTTGTAAAAGCTCAGCAGCAACTTGTCTTTCTAGAAACAGCATCCTAGTTACTGTGTAATTCTCAGACCTCACAGTGAACAGTTTTCACTGTAGAAGTACTCTTTAATGAAGAAATATGGGTTTGAAAAAAGTTCACAACAAGGTCTACGGATTATCCAAAGTAATCGGGGCATTGTTAGCGTAAAGACAAGCTGCTGTTAAAAATGTTAGATGTCATTTTTTAATGCCGTGAGGGCTACAAATGAAGTTTCATTCACCTCTATTATAATGGTGTTGGAGGCAGAAACCTCAGAGAGGTGTCTCAAAAATGGGACGAATAAAACCTAAATCATCTGCTGTAGTTGATATCACTTGGCATAAGTGAACTGACCATTTCAAAAATTTAAAAGGCACCGTCTCAAATCAAATCAGACATGAAAACACCAGGAGATTGTTACATTTGTGCTTTGGCAATGACAACGTACCAAAATCATTCTTCTTTTTTTTATTCATGTTGAGCGAGTGATACATCAAAGCGATGGAAGTGATCAGTATGTAGAGATGTTTGGGTTATTCTAAGGAAACCTTGGAGTGTGACTTTAGTGTTGGCTGGACTGAATTGGAAGACGTAACATTTCCATACAAAACTCGAGTTTTTGTCCAAAATACGTCAGAGGGCGAATGTGTTTTGTTTGCGAGTGCGCAAGGGTGTAGGTGAAGTTAATTCTTGTATTTCAGTAAGAACGCAATGAGGAAAGTGTATTAAATTGACGAACTAATGAAATTTTATTTTTTATTTATTTACCTTCTGTTGTACCTTTACTTATAATTCAGCTATGAAGTGTGCTCACAAGTACATATCCCAAATTTGAATCAGACCTGGCATGTGACACAAGCTACAAAAATCAACTTTTTTTTCTTTTTTTTTGTTAAAGACAACCAGCTGACCATTTTGGAAGTGCCATGAAAAGATTTGTGGTCTGGCTGAATTCAGATATCTCTAAACAGAAGTGCTGTTACTCATGCTGTGCTCAGCTGTTATGTACAACGTGGGAAACTGAAAATCCAATAGGTTTTCCATCCTGCAGATCTGATAAAACATGGAGTTGCCTCCCTTCTTCCAAGTATTAGAAGTAAAACGCTGCTTTTGAAAGTCATCTAAATCCTGTTGTCCACCGGGAACTCCTGCTGTCATTTCCTTCTGCCTCGCTATCTAAAGCATGTTCAACAATCCACTTTAAATGCCAACCGTAGTAACTACAGCAAACCAAGACAGAAGGTACAATCAGCACAAACTGAAGCAACCAGGACTCTGACCAGGAGCTGGAGAATCTGGGACAAAATGGCAAAAAAGGAAGTTCTTAAAGCAGTGGCTTGTGTTTAACTGTGAACAATAAAGATCGTCTTCAATGTTTTGCACTACAATTCTTGAGCTTTGCTTCCTTTTTGCTGCTGAATGTTAAGCTGTGGAAGTGCAGCATCAAGATGTTTTGTCATTATGCACATTTCAAGATAATATGTCCATCCTCCTAACCTGCGATGTTGTTTTATGCCCACCTGGACACAGAAGCACAGGTATGAGCCCCAGAGCTAAAATGCCTTGTATCATAGATATCTAATATCTTTGGGGTTTAGACTGTTGATCTGAGAAAACAAGACATTTTAATGTTGCCTTCAGCTATGATGGACATTTTTGACAATTCTCTGACTTTTATAGACAATATATAATAATTATATAACAAGAAAATAATCAGCCCATCAGTCGATAACAAAACAATCTCCAGGTTGGGTCATACAGGGCTATAACAGCAATTAAAAGTAAATCAAGTATGAAAAAACTGGTTGAAACAGTGTTAACGCTTATTGAGGGGTGCTTATTGAACCGCAATACTTCTTAAATGCAGACTGAAAAATGTTTGAGGCAACATTATTGATCAGCCAGATTCTTAGACTTGTTTACACCGTCTAAATTTTTAAACTTTTTAAACTTTAGGCTGTACTTATATATATATATATATATATCACCTATTTGAGCAGCTTGGTGTATTTTGTTAAATGTCCAAAAAGGTACATACTTACAATCCCCCCAAAAGCATAATTTATCTATGTTGAAACTCTAATCGTTTTGGCGTTAGTGTCAAACCTTTAAATGATGACAAAACCATGAGTTGCAGAAGTTCTTACAGTCTGACAGACTGCACCTGCAACTGTTTCAGCAGACGTGGTGTTGAGACTTTTGCCGTTGTAATAAAAGAATATGATATACAAAGCTCAGCTATACCAACAGGTTAAGCAATAAACTGTACAATTAGTGAAACAGTTCATAAAAGAAGTTTTGAGGACACTCGTACATTATAAAGCTCGTGCCAGAAAAACGATTAGCTTAGCCTAGCCTAGCCTACGTTTGGAAACAAAAAACAGCTGGTCTGACTCTGTCAAGAGGTAAGTCCACCAACAAATACAAATGAACAGGTTTTAGTTTGTTTTACAAAAGATGAAATGACATTATACAAAGTACAGGTTGTGGTTTTACAGGAGGTTATGTCCTAGACCGCGTATTTTTAGCTAAGTGTTGGTGCTAGCTAGCTACAGAGCTAGCATAGCTGTTAGCTCCTGCTTCTATTTTTACTTTAAGCTAAACCTTGCATTTCTGAAGATGTCGAACAATTCCTTCAATAAACAGACAAGTGAATGTGCACCTAAAAGGTAAATATTGTCAAATTCAACATTTCCGTTTAGCTAAACTAAATATACCAAAGGCACAGTTTCCCACAATCTGATAGTTTCATTTACAAACGCGAAAACTTAATTACACGTTCGTGTTATCAGGGTCATTCAGGGTTTTACAGTTGTGTCTGAACCGTTATGAAAACTGCTGAAAGTGGTTTTCATTTCTGAAGTAAAATATTGCATTCACTGGCACGGTGAGGATGGTTTATGGTAATTGCTTCTCAAGTTAGTACACCTTTAATGGCGTCTTGTACCAAAAACAGCTGTGCTTGAATTTTTTTCTTTACCAATCTACAACTTTATTGAATTGTTTGTCATTTCCAGAATACCCCATCTCTTCCGCTGTCTTCAAAAGAAGGCGAGTGCATTTCTGTGATATTTTTTTTGTATTTCCAGAGATACTGCAGGTGTCCCTGTTACCATGATGTTTGTATTTACTTTTCCTCTTCTGTTTGTTGTCCTGTTTCCACCAGAGGACACTGTTGCTCCAAAAACTAACACCAGACCCCTGCAGCCATGTTGGGATCAACAGGTAAGCCAGGCTTGTAAATATGGTGTTACACAGTTGATGATTGAAGATGATTCAGATCCTTAGGCTGGTAACGGTGCTGTTAAGGTTAACATATGACAGCAAGTATTGATGTTATTGATTAGAAGTGATGTGATTTGTTTTCCCACCCAGTCTGCATATTTATTCTTTGGTATTTCAGTTTGCTTGATGTTACTTTGTAAGAAAATATATCTGAATATAGGCTATATTGAAAAATCAGAAAGAAAACTGAAACCAGAAATATTACAGATGGTAAAACAAATGTTCATCCATATTGAATTGTGCAATTAAATGATTAATTCATGAATTTATTTGAATTTTTTTATACAAATGTGAAAAGCATGAAATGTAAAAAACCTTACACTATTTTGTGATTTTGTATTTGAACGTGTTCCTGTTTGTTTTTTGTGTATATAGTGACCGTGTGTGTTTTATCAGCTCCCTATTCCCTGGGCCTTGCTGCTAACTCCCATATCGCTTTTGGGACTGAATCATTTTTTGTGAGCATAACCGACCAAGTATGATTAGTTTATCAAACGTGTGCATATGTATTTCAAGAAAAAAAGAAGAAAAAAGAAGAAGAAAAAAAAAAAAGTGGTATGATTAATTTACCAGCATTCCGCAGGGTCAAGGAAATTGATGCAGGATAATTGGGCACATAGGGAATCCTTGGCAATTTGTGCTTTCAGACTGTACTTGAGAAATTAGATGTCAGTGCAAATGTGAAATTGCTCCTCAATGTTCTCAAAGATTCCATGAAAGTTTAAATATAATCTTAAGTATTTCCAGCAAAGGAATTCTTCCCCCTTTTTTTGGTGCCAACTTGAAATGAAGCCCTGTGAAAATGATCTGAATGAAGTGAGAGTGTATGAGGGGTGGAAAGAGACATCCGAGCTTGTGTAAAGTTCGAGGCTGCACTCTGAAGAGGATGTCGGGGCTCTTGCTCTCTGTAAAATCCTCATGCAAGAATTCATTAGATTCTTTTTGACAGGAAGTAAAGTTTGAATTCATCTGAAGATGTGTAATTATAATATTCAAGATATGTACACCTATAATGCAAAATATAACTCAGATGGCGCGGTATAGCCTAGTTTTTTTCCTCGGGTTGTCAGTGTAGAAGTTAGGAGGTACAAACGTACGACACATGTGTTCATATGAATGAGAATAAATTACACAGGAGTGAATAATTGATATAAAGGAGCATATATTTGTCAGGTTCAGGAGGTTATTGACTGATAAAGTTGCTGTGTGTGTATTCGTTCCAAAGAAGTTTGACAGTTTTATTCCGAAAAGCCAGACTCTGATAAACCGCTCTTTTTTTTTTTTAAATTCAGGGGTCATCAATTACATTTCATCAATTTAGCTTCGATTACAAGGATTACTGAAAATTAATAAATCATCATCATCATCATCTCAGAGTCTGATCAAAACTTGAGGGAGATTTTCTGTTCATGCAAGATCAAGATAAACTGATTGCTTAAAAGTCTAGCTCTAAAATCCTAGTTATATTTAAATGGTGTTTATTCCTCATGGACACAATTGCAAAAGAAAATGCTAAACAAGAATATTTTTGGTAAGCATACTACATACCTGACACTCTGGAAAAGCGGCTTCATTGTCCTCATTAAGCTTAAAGTCATGAATAAATAATCATTAAGAGGATTATTTTTTTTAAAATCTTGACCTTATACAAAAATGCACTCTCTGACTAAATAAATATGCTCCACAAGGCTGTTTAGAAATATGCCCTCCCTCTGCTTCCATTTAGATGGCTGGCATACCTAAAGATCAGATCCTACATTGGCTGTTGGTTTTGGAGGAAAATTGGACCTCCGGTAAACCCTAAAGAAAATGCAATTAAGTGAGGATGATAAGTCTTTCTCTCTCTATACTTGAATCCGTAAGCAAGGCAGAATCAAAAACTTTTAAAGGCAAGAAAGAAAGATGAGTGCACACAGACCGGTCCCAGCCAGTTTAATTATTTAATTATCTCTCTCTTTCAGCTTTCCTAAAAAAAGAGAGGCCATTAAAGGATGCCGTTTGGGTTATCGATTAAAAACAAGATGGAGGAAGATGAAAAGCGCACAGATGTCAGTGCTAATCAGGAATTAAAACTGCTATTTGAGCTGGGGCAGTTGTTAAAGTGGGTAGAAAGTGCGTGCAGTTTGAGTATTTTTTAATCGTTTTCCTCACTTCAAAACACCACTCCTTCATAAGCCTCTGTTGATAAGCTCCTCAAACTAGCATATGTTTGATTCTCTGCCTCGCTCTGTATGCTGGCAGCAGGTCAGGTAAACCTGGCCAGCGACTGGAGAAATAGTAAAGTTTGATTCGGTCCCCAGCGATATGGTTTCATTACCGTAAAGGAAGATGCTGTTGGGAAGTGATGAAAGCAACATTATGATGCTAACGCCAGCATGGATCTTAACTTAGATTTGCAGAAAAGCCAGCCAAAAAGTGATTACGGTTTGTGAGTATTTTCCCTTTAATTCAGATCCAAAACAGTCATAAAGCTGCTTCGTATGTTTTTCCTAGTAATGGGTTCTCATATTTGTTATTTCAACTTAGAAAGACTAATAAGTTTCAATGCAGATTAACACCTCATACATTTTCTAAAATCAGATTTCATTTTCTTAATTCTCAAAGGAGCAAAACTGTCTTATTCTTGGTTGTTTCAAGATACTACATGAAGTGGGGGAAAGTGAGAGCAGTTGCAGTTATAACTAAAGCCAAGTCAACAAGTAACCAAACACTTGCGCTGGTCAGTGCAATTCCTTTTTAATTCTACAGAGTTTTGGTTTTCTATATTTCAATATAGTGGAGTAAACAGGCATTTCTGTAAAAGTGTTCTTGAGTGTGCAGTCTGATTCCAAGATGCAGACAGTAATTTCTGAAACTTATTCAATTAAGTTGCATTCTATTGGAAATGTTTGAATATTACTTTGCTTACTTATCCTAGGAATTTATTTTCAAAAATGTAAAAATATTTCTTTCTAAAATCAGTTTTAGATAAGACTGACGATAAGCTAGGGGTGTTTTGCAGTGTTATGATTATTTCACATATATAAGCACATGCATCAACTCTGCTTATCACTCAACATGTCAGATACCTTTGTCAGGATTTCATAATGCAGGGTTATTAAGTTTCTCTGACTGCAGAGCTTGACATTTATTCAGGCAAGAATAATTTCAGCCAGCACAGTGTTGAGCCACAGCATAAGCGAGAGGAAAGGAGGAGGAAAAACAAAAAAAAAAACAAAGATTTACTTTCAAATAAATCAAGCAGAAGGAATATCCTGAAGTGTGTACAGAGATGGGCGAGGCCATACAATATTAAGCGCCATGTCTGGCAATGCCAACCGTGCCACTCTCTCCGTGGCTCCGCCCTCCACAACTTCCCTGACGCCGGCTCTTCCCTCAGGTGACACTTCAAGCGGGCACGCAGACGTGGCAGGCTTGGCTGTCGGCATGGAGCCAGCCCCCACCCCTCTCCCTTCTTCCTCCTCTTTCTCCCGCCCACCACAGTCTCCCCACCACCCACACCACACCACCACCTCAAAGACACAGCTCCTACCTGCTGGGCCAGGTCAGCGCCAAGATCCCACGCTTGCCGCCTGGGAACCATGTCAAGAAACTCTTCCCCACAAGCAGTGTGCCCAGGCCACCATTCCTAATGCAAACCCTCTGAATCTGCAGCTGTTTCCCTCCGATCCCTGTTGGTAGGTTCTGAGGCCTCGACAAGGCAGACCGAGAGAGGAGGGCTGGTTGGGGATGCATCCAAATCATTTAGTTCGATGATTTCGGATTACATGCACATTATTCTCCGCGTTTTATAACCTATTTTACTGTATTTGTACAGTGTGCCTGCCTGTCTGTCTAGATGGGTTTTTTAGATGTCTCTCTTCTGCGAGATGATTGGAACACTCGACCAAGAATATAAGTTGCTCTCCTCCGGCCCCTGTCTGACAGGTGGGGTAGGAAAAACATAAATGTGCACACGCCACACACACCCAGTCTGCATCAAGCTGGGTCCAGGGCCTGTAATCACCCTCTCAAACCTGGGAGGAGAATTTTACCAAAGCGGCGCGGTGATGATATTTGCCGATCAAGTCTGCCGGTATCAACCTCAAATAAAAGCAGAGAGCAGGAGACAAGACTGGCACAGGCGAATTGATACAGGGGAGGTCTACGGCGCCCGTTTGATGTCTGTAAGCGCTCATCAGTGTATGAAACCGGCCTCATCTCATTGCGCTGGGTCACGGTACCTCTACACCCTGAAACTGGCCTGCGGCTGATTGTCTCGCTGTCGGGCGGCGGGGTTGTTGTTTTTCAAGGTGAGAGGGCGGATCTTTTCCAGCAAGCTGGGCTTGGTTTTTAATAGGGCTAGCTCAGCACCTGCAGGCCTGCTCAGGCCGACACGCTGATGAGGAGGAACTGCGCCCCAATCACTCCTCTCCCTCCTGCCAGTCAGAGCTCATGTTGTTACTGTATTTTGTCCCCACCGCCTTATCCTTTGCCTCGTCCGTTGCATTCTTGATGGGATGGTGGGAGAAAAAGTGCAGGCCTAAACAACCCTGTGTGCCGAGCCGTGGTTAAATGGTACGCGGCAGAGCAAGGAATCTGCAATGCGAGCTTGTACGAGGAGCATTGCGGCATTTGAGGCAGAGCTGGTTACGTTAGCTGACACGCGATATAAATGGTCGTAATAAATAAGAAAGAGCAGGGGTGAGCGTGTCTCAACAGTGGCCAGTGGAAAGCCACATAGGTTGGCTTTTTGAAAAAAAGTCACCTGTCTACCTGGAAATACGTACACTTTCTCTTCTTCCTGCTAGAATTCTCACACACATTGTTCAGTGTCTACTTGCAGAGTCCTTATAGATGTTGTTCTAAACCCCAGAAGCCCTTGGCCCTTTAGGTAAGCTAACTACTGGGGTGTAGGCTCAAACCAACCTTAATTAGTACACTTACTGCTGGCGAGGCAGGTGCAGAGGCGAGCCTCTGCTGCGGTTCCCTCCGATTAAACCTCTTTGGAGTAAGGGCTGTAGCCTCCCACAATGGCCCTGTAGTGCTTCATTAACCAATTCTCTTTTAGTTTTGGCAAAGTGGGTGAGGTAGTTTGGCCTCCGTTGAGATAATAGTCGCAGAAATCGGCTAATCTAAATCTGTCTGTGTTTTATCTCCACCAATGTTGCTGTATTTCATGCGTGCCTGCTGTTCATCTTGGCCAGCATGCATGTGCGCTTGAAAGCCCAGGTTGTAATGAGTCAGGCGCCGGGTTTAATAACGGAGCTTACCCACAGATCCTTCTGTGATTTGCATCCATATCCGACACGGGCGTGGCGGTGATTGATTCATGGCTTGTCCCATATTGGGGCGAGAGAGAGGAGAGAGAGATAGAGGGAGGCCATAGATTTATTATCAAGCTCAGCGACAAGAGAGAGAGTGTGCATATGTTAATCCGGCTGAGCGATGATCAAAGACTGGAACAAGCTGAGCCCTACTGATGTCTCGGGGCAAGCGATGCTCTCCAAGCAGCTGGAAAGTGTGCAGGCGAGGAAGTAAACAGATAGTTAGAAAAACCAATGAGTCGAGGTTCAGGCGGCTTGGTGTGAAGGTCAAAGGGAGGCTGGTGTCTTGTGGCGCGTAGAGGAAGTCTGAAACCAGGGGCGCTTTTACCAATTTAAGAGAGTAGATGTGTTTACAGCTGAGTTGTGTCAGACATGAAGGAAGTTCAAGCTGGGGATTCACGGCTGCTCTGGTCAACTCGGTGATATAAAAAACACTGTGAAACATCAGTTTCTGGTTCAAACTCAAGCATCTAAAGGACTGGATTCATGGGCAGTAGCATGGTTGTGAGTTTTGAACAAGGACCTCGCATCAGCTCATTTGGGTTTCAAAGGAAGAGGATTTTTTCTTTTTAGTGTCAAAACACCTTGCGTGGATTCCGTTTTATTCGTTATTTATTTATCTCACCTTCTTCTTGAGACTGACCCAAAGTATTCCCACAAGGCCTCTACCGAAATTACCCACGCTGCCTGGCTGCTTTGGGAATTTGTGCCATCCTGTGATCCCATCCTCAAAGCTCATTTTTGATTTGAATTTTAAATTTCCATCATCAAAAATATCTGTGATTCTCTGTAATAACGTCATGTAGATTCTGGAGATAGGTGGCAAGTTCTCTTTCATCAAAACTACAGTATCCGTTAAAAAATGAAATATTATCTGTCCTTAGCACAGTTAATTTATGAATTCATATCTTTGTTTGCCTATAGCTGAATAATTAAGATGACTTAACTTTTTACCCCCAAGCTTTAGCGTCTATTGACTTCCTCTACTTCTGAACTAGATTGTTTTATGATTAGTCACTTTTAATCTAGTAAACAGTGGCATCCCCTCAGGCTAAATGCCTGAGATTCGTGCTACCAGTTTATTTATTCATTTACAACCACTTTTGACGTGTTAATCTGCATAAAAGCGGCTGAAGAGCTCCTAGGACCCCCCTTACGTCTCTCTCTGCACCTATCAATTACAACAAATCTGAAACACAGGAAGCAGCCACTCTGGTCTGCACCTTGATCGGGAGTAGAAGTCTGCCTGTCAATCAGCACTGATCTACCTGTCTGTCAGGGATGCTGATATTCATCCTAAATCTTCTGTCTCAACTCTGCAGCATTAATTGGGCAGAGCAGCTTCCCCTAATTAAGAGTGATGAGGAAGCATTACCAGTACTGCACAGAAATAGACAATATGAAACACATGCAACTCTCTTTGAAACAGTGATTTCTGCCTTTTTGACTTATGACACCTTGTTGGTGGTTTTTATAACACAATATATTTAATATTGCATCTTTCCGAATAATTTTTGAGGCCTGAAAAGTTAGAATTATCCAGTAATTCACCGAGAAAAACAGCAAAAAACATACTTATTTAATAGTGTTTATTTTATCTGCTGTCCCATCATGAGCTCAGTTTGCAAGCGTAAGCACTTAGAGTATTAGTACACATCTCAAGAGACCTTTTACAAAGTTTAGAACAGTCATAAATGTAGTTACAAATCTACTTAAGGTCTGATTCTGGAGCTGCATGAAAAAACATGGCTAATAGACAAACTGATTAGTTGATGACAGCTGTGCTGAAGTATCTACATGGTGTCTGAATGTTAGGGCTTTTAAGCTAGAGTGTGCAAACCTTCACGTAATTCAGACTCATGACCCATCATAAAAGTAATACACCTAGATAGTTTTGCAATAATATCGTCAAAATAGGATGAGTGGACCCATTTCTTCAAACTGGTTTGAAATTTGGAGTAGAGCTGGTTGTCCATTAATTGTAAATTTGGTAACTCCTCCTGTCCACATCAAAGTTCTGGATGTTGTGGGTTTAGCAAGATTCTGTGGTGAAATCTTTCTTTTAACCTCTGCGATAGACCAAAATCACATCAGTTCTTTAGCCCCAAACATCCCACCAAAAGTCCTGAAAATCTGTGATGTAACAAACAATCAGATGTATGGGACCTTCTGTTGTATTGCTACTAGTCATCATCTGATTAGTTTGCATCATATTAAGCTAATTCACAAGTTTTGACCCAAAATTGTCTGCCAGGAGAGTTAACAACGGACTAGGCGTCAAAAGGAACACGGCTGACCTCTCCTGCTGCAGCCTGGCCATTAGCAAATCCTCGATATATTTGTCGGACAGTGGAACCTATAATTCTGCAACACACAGCCGAGTTAGCCCTACAACCAGGCCTCTGGTTATCGGTAAATGTTCCCCAAATAAACGAATAGGAAATATCAACAAGCTCTGAGTAATTCGCGGCTGATAAAATGCATGGGGTTGTGGTGCGGACTCCTTCCATGAACACAGGAGATTATCTCATTACCCGGACTGTGATAAAGTGCACTGACCATACGTCAAGCTAAACAATGCATTCAGCTCTGTCTAATAAAGGCTGCACCTACCACACACTTGCTCATGAAATCCATTTTGGTTTGTTACAGAGGAAATATTGTTACTGGCTGCAACGATTAATTTTTGTCTCTGTGCTTGACACTTGTCTCTGTAGTTAAAATCCTACACTTGAGTCTAGATGTTTTATTCGTTATGAAACTTAGATTTATATACAAGTGTGGATGTACACTATAGCAGAAGATTTCACACTAACAACCCCACAGTACACTTAAAATGCTAATTGTCTCATTGCTATACTAGGATTACAATATCAGTTAAGTTTCAACAACAACTTGTCTTTATCTCTCTTCTTGCTACCCATAATTTCAAAACTCGGTCCTTCAATCTGTCACCTAGGTGTCAGGGTAGGGACAAGCTCTGATTCAATCTGCCATACCAAAACAGCTGTTTTGGCTCCAAAGTCTGAATAATAAGAGGATGACACAATGACTGCTCGCTGTAAGCACAATGAGGGGATCAAAACTCCATAAACCAAAACCACGAGACTAGATTCATGAGAATGGATAAAGATGATTTCTGACAAATATGAGTGTGTGTTGTTTTCTGTGCTGCTGGGAAACTTGTAGTCTATGGAGATTTGAAAAATATTCAGAATATGGTTGATGCCTCTTGGAAAGGTCAACTACAAGACTGCACCAATGTTTCAAGTGTTTTAGCCCATTTGCTACTGCATTAAGTCACTGCTGACTATTTCAAAACAACATTTTCATTAAATTTTTTGAATGTTTTTCCAACCTTTCAAACAGCTATCGGTCCCCTTTCAGGTCTTTGGTGTTAAAATCACTGTATAGACTTCTACTGCTTACCCAAGAGATACATAATCTAAAAACTAATGACACTGTCACCTTTTATTTTTGTTGATGTTGTCTTATCTTTCTCATCTTTATCTTCAAGATCTTATTAGGATTCAAGATGAAAGTCTTTCAAGTCTCTGAATACTGACTATTAGAATGAGACTGTATTTGGATGTTGTCTTTGAGAGCTTAGCGTAGCTTGTGATGTCAGTCCATCGGTCAATTGGTGGAAGCTTTGGTTCCTTACTGAAATATCCAACAACTATTTGATAAGTTGCCTTGAAATTTGTTTTTTTCTTACATGTTCACTTGCTAACTCCACTAAAATAAAATGGTGAACATGATGATATTATACCAGCTACACATCAAGCGTAATAGTCATTAGCATGGGTGTGAATACTGTAGTAGAGTTCTGTTTGGCAGCATGAACCGGTCTGGAAACAAAGCATTACCCCAGGGTGATAACTGCTTTTAAAAAGTAGACATAAGTTGGAGGCATTCTCTGCAGTGCATTATCAGTTGTCTTTCATACTGTGCTGAAATGAAAGAATCCAATAGCTTCTGGAGGATGAAAACAATTATTATTTTAAATGTAATAGATTTATTAGGGCGGCTATGTAAAATATGATTTGCAATAAATGCTGAAACATGCCAAAACCAACTTATTAATATTCATTGTTCTGCTCAACCTTTTCCAAATTCTTCCTAAAACTGCTGTCAGAAAAGTCCTTTTGATGACAGATAACATTCTGTGAACTGAGATCTACCTTAGCCCATGCAGATGAAAGGATCATCAACCATCAGGCGAGAAAAAACTTCACTTCTCAACTGGGGTTATTAACGTGGCGGTGCACTGGCCTCAGCAGCTGTTCTCAAACCAGCCCTTTGATGACTCATTGACAGCAGAAGCTCCCAATTGCCACTTTCACTAACTGAGGAAATGTCAGCGTCTGCACTCGACGAGAGGCTGATCACAGTCCTCACAGGTCCGCCTGCCAGAGCGAGCAGTGAAATAGCTCTGGTGTTAATGGATCATGAGTAATCTTGACCCTCTCCAAAGGCAAACTCTGTCTCCATTAAAAGGGCCTTTGCTTCTGGTCTGGATCAGAGCCAAGCTCTCTCTCTGTGCCACAGGGAGTAGCCAGACAAAGGTAATTGTCACGCCTCCTCTGCCCCCACCACCTCTCTTCGTCAGGACTCGAGGGGAGTGCCTGTGGAGACACAGATTTTTAGAAATGGAGAAAACACACACAGACAAGTAACTAGTTAAGTTATTAGCACTGGGGTGACTAATTACCTAATTATGCCTATCAAAGAGGCAGGAGGCCAGACTGCAAGGTGAGGAGAGGGGACCAGAGGTGGAGTGTTTGGAGAGGCTCGGGTTCATCTCCACTCTCCTCCCTCCCCAAGCTGGGCTGCAGGGGTGGGTCCCTCGCTACGTCTCTTTCCCCTCGGCGGCCCCCCCTGCCTGCTGTTCAGGTCCCGGTGACATCTGCTCGTATACATGCCCAAGAGGCCGGAGTCCGCACCCCCCACTCCACACCCCCACATGCCTCCCCGTGCAGATGTTGCACTCCCTGGGTCCTGCCCGCGTGGTGAGCGTCAGGCCTGTTTGATGTGTGATGAAACGGAATCGAGCGAGCCACTCAGGGGCTCGGGGAGCAAAGGGGGTAGAGGGAGTGAGGAAGGGTACCAGTGAAAGATGGGAGTGGGGGGAGGAGGAGGAGGGTAGGTGGGGAAGAGGTACAGGGAGGAAGGGATGTTGGGATAAGTCTCATTACAATATCAATCAGAGGCTGGGCACCAAGCACAGGGTTGGGATGTCCCTGCACTTGAGGTCAGAAACCTCAGGAGGAGAATGATGGGAAGGAGGAGAGGAAAGGAGACGGGATGAGGAGAGGAAAGAAAATAAGGGTCAAGGAAACAAGGAGAGGAACTGGGAAAAGGTGAAAAAAACAAGATGAGAAGAGGAAAGAAATTCAAGGAAAGGAAAGCAGTTGAGAGGGAATGAAAAGAATGGATAGAGGAAACACAGAAAGGAAATTAGATGAAATGTGGGAAGACATAGGATGAGAAGAAAAGAATCCAGAGGGGAAAAAAGAGAACATGAGAGTACATTAAAAGAGTACATGGAAATTCAAGTGAAGGAAATAAAGGAAGAGGAAGCAACAGAAGAGGAAACCAGAAGAAAGGAAATGAGATGAAAGGAAAGAAAACAGAAAGGGGATGGAACAAGTTAATGAGAGGAGACAGAGAAAGGAAACCAGAGGAAAGGAAAGAGGAAACAAGGGGAGAGAAAATATGAGAAGAGAGGAAAAGAGGAAAAAAGGAAGTAGATTACGAGGGGGTAATTAGATGAGAGCATAGGTAATGAGAGGAGAGGAAACAAGATAAAAGAAGAGGCAATGTTAGGGGAGGAGATGACAGTTAATGAGAGGAGATAGAAAAAGGAAACTGGAGAGGAAAGGAAGAAATAAAATTAGAATAGAGGACATGAGATGAGAGAAAAGGAAATGTGACTAGAGGAAGCAAGGAGACTGGATGAGATGAATGGAAACAGGAGGAGGAGAGTAAAGAAGAAATTGTGGTGAGATTAAGGAAACAAGGTGAAGCATGAGGATACATAAGGAGAAGAAAAGCAGATGAGAAGAGATAGAATTAGATCAGATGAAACATGGTGAAAGGAAAGGTAGCAAAGGGGGAGGAAAATGGATGACAAGGTTGAGAAAGTAAAAGAGGAAAGGAAACCATAGATGAGACAAAATGAGAAGAGGACATGAGAGGAGAAGAAGGAACGAAATGAGATAAAAATAAGGAAAAAAGCAGATGAGTACAATTTAGATGAAAGAATTCATGACAAGAGGAAGGAAACAAGCAAGAGTTGAGAAGGAAAGTAGATGAGAGGAGAGCTTGCTTCCTCTTCCTCTCATCTCTCAGAAGAGAGGAAGAAATTAAATTGAAAGAGAGAGGAAAAATGAGAGGAGAGAAGAGAAGGACAAGGAAGAAAGAAAAGAAAGATTAAATTAAATCAGAGGAGAGAGGAAACAAGAAGGACAGAGGAGAAAATCCAGAAAGTCAGAAGAGGTAGGACAAGTAAAGGAGTCCAGAGGAGAGAAGAGGAAGTGACACTGGAGGAGAGGAAAGAGCAAACAAGAAGGAAAAAGATATACTCTAAACAGATGAGAGGAGAGGAAGCATGAGGAAATTGGATGAAAAGAGACGAAACAAAAGGAGAGGAAAGGGAAGCAAATCAGAGAAATCATGATGAGAGGAAGCATGAGTAGAGCAGCTGGTCGCAGGTTTCTCTCATGTCTCCTTCCTCTCTTTCTTCCTTCAACATGGCTTCCTTCCCTCGTCTCTTTGCTCTGCGCTCCTCTACATTCCCTCATTTACTCCTGCATCTCTCTGCCTAATCTTGCTCCCTGTGCAGTATGTTAATTATTGTTGTGAAAGAACAGAAAGTTAATGACAAGGAGGAGGAGGATGATGATGATGATGATGGTGATGATGGTGATGATGATGCGATTATGATTACCGCTTAGTGCGGGCAGTGCCGTGCCACATAGAGAAAAGTTTAACAGGAGGAAGTGGGTGAAGAAGCACTAACAGGGGATCAGGTGAAGCGATGGATAGGTTAGCAGTTAAAGATCAAAGTGAAAAACAAAGGCGGATTTCAAACGGGCCCAGAGAGCTTGGCAACAGACCCGCGGCTCCTCTGATAATACTTAGATCTATAAATGTTTCTTTTTTTATTTATTTATTTTCTTATTTATTTTTAAAATTATTCATCGCCATAATAATTTGGGCCTAACAAGCACTTGAGGGAGACGGCTTCCTTTTGCATCTCTCTCCCCCATTTCTTTAGTTCCCCGCTCTGTGGTGCTGGGAGCTCGGGGATTTGGGGGCACTATTAGAGAGAATTTCTTTTATTTGCTGCTAATGAATGATATGCATGATACTATTTTCTTTTTTCTTGTGTACTTTGTGGGGGTAACTGCGAGGATTGGGGCAGGAGCTGGAGAATTGGACTCTTTTTCAAGGCTTTGTTCATTTAACCCTCTTCTCGCCTTCCGAGCGAGTGCACGGGGTTGTTATCGTCACTTTGCCAGATTTCCAATTCAAATATGCTATCATACTTCACTTGACACCAGTGATACGGCATAGTTTGACTTTGTTTTGCTATTTTCAGTTGCACTGTATGTTTACGAAATATGGGTTAACTGGTCTGTAGATACAGGAGAGGCACAGCAGGTCTGTAAACATCTCTGCCACCGAGAGAAATAACAGCACATTTATTGTTCTTTATAGTTCTTGATTCTTAAAGTGATTCTTGTTTTTTTTCTTATGCCCACATGGTGCAAAAACAGAACACTTTATTCATCCTAATGCTGGGCTGACACTATATGATTTTATTAATTGTTTATGTTGAGTTAACCCACACTACATGTTTTAATCAGCTTCTCTGCATTGCCAGAACATACCACTTTCAGTGTCACACTGTACAGATGGATTGATCAGCTAATCACAACATGGATCTTCACACTGAACATAAACACTAAACACCTGATAGGTTTTACAGATTAACTCAACACAACATGTAAATAATACTCCAAAACAGTTAAAATAAGGTCACTGGAGATCTTTTAAAGCCTGATTGTAAAATTAGTCAGGGGCGACCACAGCTATACTCATGAAATCAGGCAGTCACTGATGAGAAATGTTATAATGCTGACACACTGTCAAAAAGCACTTTCCTCAGTTATGGGACTATTTTAATACTTGATTACATACACACACACTTATTTCCTAGAAACCCTAAATTTGGAAGCACAAACAATTTTGTAGTTTCATGTTTCAATATCTGTGTGAAATAATTGTTCATCTTAATGAAGTACTTTGTCACAAAAAGCGATACATTCACCAAAAGAAACAAAAATGCGAGACTCTTGTATTTTAATGTTCTCCTTCGAGATATTTATCTTATAATTATTAGATCAATTACATTGTTTTTCCATACTTTTTATGTAGGAGAATGAAGTCCGCAGTGGTGATCTCACATACTGTCATCACTAAATGTATAGAAAAAGCTATGTATTTATACTCAAACCTCTGGGAAAAATTGTTAAATTACAAGCGTCTGGACAATTATCATATGTAAATAATATGTGAGGCTCTTCTCACTGTTTCCAATGCCTAGTGAAGGCTGATGATTGTGTAATACTTTTTATATAAATGGATGTATTTCTCCCCTTTACTCAGTCCTAGGTTTGTCTTAAAATGGCTGCCATTCAGTACACTTCCTTGTTTCTACAATTTCTAGCAATGCATGACTCTATTCAACAGGGCAAAATAAGCGGATCAGTGCCTCAAGGCATCAAAATTCTTGAAAGAACTTGATATTTATTGCAGCCTTTCTTGTTATCAAAAAGTAGCAGTTTTATGGCCTAACTTCAACATATTACTCGTTAAATCTGATATTTTTGCAGTATACTTCTCCTGGTGCCATGTTGTAGTAAGTATTTATTTTGCTGTTTGTGCAAGATATTTGATATTCACAGAAACACTGACCTTCACCTTTCTATGCAGGAAATAACGCAAATACCTTTTAAAGTCTTGTATCCTCAGTAGGTTTTGGAACAACTGCACAAATACACATTCATACAAACATGAACAAACAGAGGAACATAAACTATTTTGCCTTACATTGATGGCGCAATTACTATATTCAAATATTAAAACAACACAGCACACATCAGTGTGCTCTGTGCCTAATGATAATAAACATGGCCTGATAATGACCTCCCTCTGACTGGAGCTGCTCCTCCTTGACTGTCCCTCTCTCCTCTTCTTCTTCTTTGGTGTGATGTGTCAAATGGGCCTGGGCCCCGAAGAGCTTTGAAGTTGCCTCTCTGCCACCTTCTTCCTCGTCGGCAGCTTCAGGTGGGAGTTGGCCGGGCGCTATTGTCTCTCTCCTTTGGAGGCGCCTGCAGGAGAGGGATTTGCCTTGATGAATGTTTGAGCAGCGGTGATAAGCTGCACTTTTCCACTGGGGAGTCATGCCAGGCTTCCTGCGCCTCGCCCGGTCAGGAAGGAGGGAGTCCGACTTCGGAGCCTGATCTTCCTCCTACAGAGTGGGCTATGGATGGGCAGGAAGCTCTGGGGCTAAGGTGGAGCTGTATAGTACAGAACACAAGTCTATAACACACCTGGGAGAAAAAGACTTGTGTGTTGATGCTGAATTCCTCAGATCCCGCTCCTTTTATTCTCTCAGACACACCGCACACAAAACAAACTTTGCAATATGTGTGGGCTCATTGTCTAAATGTTTAATTCAAGGCTGTAAATGACCATTAATTAATAAACCTCTTACCCCAGTCTTCTCCATGTTACTTGAGCGAATATTTAACTTTTAATCTGGCAGCAGAGATGTCGACACATGCTCAACTCTAGTTAAAAAAGCTTCTACAGATTGACTCAATTAAGAGCAATCCTATGAAATATATCCTCAGATGCAACTTGGCGGTATTCAGTCCCCGTCTTTGTTTGTTTCTGCAAACATGTCCCAACCTCTGTGCAGGAAGACGGGAGTTGGGGGTGGGGGTCATGGGAGTTGATGGCAGGCCACATGGGAAGGGCCTCCTCTCCCTCAGTCTGTCAGCCCACACAATGACTACTGCAGTAGCAGAGCCCAGCTGCCAAAGGCAAGACCACAGGCTGGGAGCCTCTTGTGGAAGGCCTCCAGCAGGACTCTGGCCTCCCTGAGCCCATTAGAGGCACCCTCCTTCACCTCCGCCTGGGTGCTTCCCAGCCTGCAGCCCTCTGCCCCAGATGCCATCGCTCTCCAGTCCTGCTCTGCTCTGCTGAAATAACTCTATTGTTTCCACTGTTTGCAATATTGTGTCTGTAATAGGCGGTTTGGGGGCATGTTTTTTTTTTTTTTTCAAATTTATTTTTCTACCTTTGCTTGCCTTGTCCTCAGACAGCACAGTTTAAATCAGGCTCCTGAGAGGTTCCCAGCTTCCAGTGGTGTGAGAGTATTTTTGGGAACAAATCCCAGAAGGCCTTTTACAGTTACTGCACTAATGTGGTATTTAGTAGAAAACTCACTTGTGTCCACTGCTCCTGAATGGTCCAACATGGAGGACTGTTGAAGCACTTAACCTGGATTCACTGTGTCTTATACCAAAAGACAATAGCACAGGGAGTATTTGTGTTGTATATTTCTCTGTCTGGTTCTTCCCATCTCTGATTTAATGAGATTGTCTTGAAGACAGCTGAGATTCTCAGAGAGCAGGTGGTGAGGTGGCGGAGACGATCAGATATTCTGGATATCCTGTGATTCTCGTCTATTTGAGTCTTGCAGTCTAAATGAAACTACAGGAGTGCAAAGCGGACCTGCATGTGAATCGAACCATGGCGACTTTGCACTCGAGCACGAAATACCAGGAGCAAATTCATGTTCAACCCCAGTTGTGGATGCAATTTGTGACATGAGCTTCTGAAGCGTGCTGTAATGGATTTCGGTTATAATTAATCATATCTGATTTGCCAGATTGCCATAAACTTGAAATTCTAAAATTTGGGAGTGTTGGGGTTTCTTACTTTTTAAGCATTAGTATTTATGATCCTTGATGGATATATAAACTGTTGAAATCCATTGCCTTTGAATCTGATTATCTCTAATTAAAAAATACGATTTGATAAGGGTTAGCAGCTTTCTCTGGTCAGCCTCCCCATTCACAACTTTAATATTATCTTTTAAATTCCTGGCCTCTTGTGGTGTTTCCCTGTTTGCTGATTCAGTACCCAATTAGCTGTAGAAACATATTTAGCAGACAGGTCATTAGTTCTAGTTAGGATGTGGTTAACTGCGATGCATTAAAGCGAAACCCATCATGTTGAAGGATAGGCGGTGTAAGCTGCTGAGCTCGACTGGAAACAGCTGTCGACTTTCCTGGGAAGGGTCACGCTATAAACAAATACTCCCTGAGCACAGCGAGAAGATGGGACACCTACTCATAGAAAATGATTGGGATGTAAAATTAAGAAAAGGTGGTGAGTGTGTGTTGGGAAAGAAATGGTATTGTCTTCCTATTTCTTGGACATACTATGGGTGTATCTCAAAATATTGATACAAGGAACCTTCTGCAACACTGTATCAGAAAATTGGGCTTGTATGCGTGAGTGAGATCATAAAATGCCACCAAGATTACATTATTATGTTGTTATAAGGCAAGTTTATTCAGTATCTATCTGCAAAGTCACAAAACGTTCACTCTGAAAATTATTTGAAAAATGGTCACTGATCTTGTATCGGTGTGTTTGCTGCAAAATCTGCTGTTTTATGTTTAGGCAACTCAAAGTATTAGGTTATGGTTAAGGAAGATTGGCCTTGCTTAAATTAGAAAAAAGTCAACAATGATATGTAATTTTGCAAGGAAGGGCAAGGTCAGAGGCATTGCTTTTTATGTATTCACCCTGATAAATATACAGAAAAAATATATTTCCAATTGGAAATACATTGCTGCCATAATCCAGCACAGCAATTACCTTTCCTCCTTAAAATTATTGAAATAAAAACCATTTATTAGCAGATGAATGTAACTTTTAAGGAGACAAGGGTTCTTCTATTCTTAACTAACAATACCTTGCTGAGTCCCATCAATTTCAAAACATGAATAATAGAATTAGATCGTTTTGTTCTCAACTTCCTATTACAACTGAACAATTCGTTAGTGTTTTCTTACTTTGGGTAAGATTGTGGTCATTGTTGAAATGAAACAAAGTTGACTGTAGGTTTAACCTTTTTATTTACTGATGTTCATGTCACAGCTAAACAGTAGTTTACAAAATTTATGCGCATCTTATTTGGCGGTTAGGATTTCAACAAAAGTTGGTGTTTAAATACAGTTCCATGAGCTTCGAGCTGATAGTTTATAACAGCATGAGAGTTCTGTGAAGGCATTAGGAGCAATCCCTTGAAGTGCTATTGCGAAAACGTCCTTTTCAACACCAGAACAGGTTTAACCGTTGAACAAAAAGTCTATTTTGGGACTGTAAAGCTATGAACGCACATTTCACAAACTCTTTTGGGGTGAAGCTGTTCAGTACATATGGAGGATCTGAATCTCATTACCTGAAGTCAGAATAGTTGACAGACAGCTGTTTTGCTAATGTGTGCACAGGGGCGAGGAGGAGGAGGAAGATGGCAGGGTGGCGGGGTGTAGTTGAGGATGTGCAGGTGCAATGTGGAATGAAACACAGGAAAGATAAAGAGGAAGAAGGAAATCATTGGCCGAGACTCGTAATGTAGAATTAGCGGGCTCCATGCGTCGTCGTAGATTACAGACCTGTAGATCTTTAAAACATGTTCCTCCTCTTCACCTTCTGTTTGACATGAGGTAGATGAGGTAATCACGGTGCTCAGGGGGTACAGGCTCTGCTCCCATCTGGGCTTTGAACCTTTTGCTCACCTCACGCTCGGTCTCTGGGTGTCGTGGTACAGTAGAGCATGTCAGACAAAAGAAATTAAGATGGCAGTTTACAAGGAAACACTCGGCTCTTTGGTAACAGTCTCCAAGAAAAACCCTGACAAATTGAGTTTAAAGGATGAAATCGTTCCCCAACCCACGGGCGTTTTCCCTCACCTTTTAAAACTATTTACCTCCTGTCTGTTCCTTTTTTGTCACTTTGGGGAGCAGTGTGCTTTCCGCACGTTGTGTCTGTTTGCATGTTTGCATTTATGTACTCATTCATTTTTCATGCTTGTAATAGCACTTCTTTGCAGCTATTTCTATCAATCAGGTTTTTTTTTTGTTTGCATATGAAAGTTATGTGATGCATACAATATATGTGTGTGTGTTTGAAACTGCTCTGCTTGCAAGTGTGTTTTCAAAAGCAGGACTGCGACTGTTCCTTTATTTGCTCACAGCTGTCCCGTTAGGGATCAGCCACTATTCTGAGCAGTAAAGGGTTTTCAGAGGCGCACTGGTGGCTGTAATCTCCTTTTTAAACGAAAGCCAGCAAGCCTCCAGCCTCGCAGTTTACAAGCAATTAATGCTAAAGGAACATCAATATTGCTGGTCACAACTGGTGTATATCTGCTCCTTCTTCCTGTAGTTTCCCTCTTGTCTGCTCGCCCATCTCAGGTGGATTGACTCCTCCTGCGTCGTGGGCCCAGTGTAAACAGCTACTCGGTAGTGGGGCCTTCTGGGAAAGAAGGTGCGGCGGGGGATTTGGTGTGAATCTTGAAGTATCCGTGGGGATAGGCGGGGTTTGGGGATGGAGGTTTCCTTCGCCGGCGCTGATGAAATAATAGTACTGCAAGGTTAGCGGGCTGAAATTGCATGAAAATCCTCTCCCTTCGCGCTCCTTGCGTCTAATGTGCCGCCCGATGACAATCCCTGCCTCTCACAGTTTATATGCAAATAAGTTTACTCCTCAGCTTTTTCCTCCTCAGAGAGTACATGCTTCGAGCTAGAGAAGCCGAGATAGACAGAGAGATAAAGTGAAAGAGAGACAGAGTGGGGCTTTTTGTTGTGTTTTGTTTGTGTTCTTGTTTATTTTAAAAAGGATTTTAAAAGATGATAATATGTTCAATTTTTCCCTTTGTTTTTTTTCCTGAAAAGCGATATGGATTCTCTGAAAGAGTTTGAAATGTAGACTTTTCTTTTGTGTTTAATTGGAACATAATGCGTGTTAGTCTAAATAAAGTGTTTGTGTGAGTGAGAAATGGTTGTATAATGACTAATTTTTGGGGGTTTCACCAACAAACAAGACTCATCTTCCCTCAGTCTTCACCACCCTGCCTGTCTGATTATTCTCTTTTTGATATAAATACTGTTTCCTCTCCATGACCACAGCTCTGTCTGGTTCCCTCTCCTTTTTCTGTCCACAGGCCTCGGGTCTCCTGCTCAGTCGTCCTGTTTCGGGGGAGGAGCGAGCATCAACATCCGTACCAGGCGCAGACACAGAGAACATGAAAATGCAAATCATCGGTGAAGTAAGGGTTGTCAGTCCATTCCAGAGCTCTTTCTGTTCAGAGAATGAAACCATGTGGATCTAAAACAGGGGGTTAGAGATAATGTTTAGTAGCTTTTACATGGCTGGCCTAAATTTCATGAACTCCACTTTGTTTTAGTCTAAAAAAACATGCACGAAAAAGCCAAACAATCCAACAAACACAGGCAGTGGTTTGAATGATTTAATTCCCAAACCCTAATGAAAAACTATTGAAGCTAGGGTTTTTGATTCTAAGTAGGCATGTGAATCAACAATAGCAGCCA
>BRZM01002972.1:71535-127543 GCA_033238685.1 Lates japonicus | reverse complement strand
CTCATTTGCTCAATAAATATGCATACAAAAAAAAACAACAACAAAAAAAAAACAACACTCACCTGTGTGGTCTCTGTAGCCATGAAGATGACATGAGTTTGAGATATCCATCTCTGATTTCCTGATTCTATATATGGCATAATAGAAGTGAATGGAATTTCCATTTGTAGTTAACACAGTATTGAAAAATGTTTAAAACATCAGTATTTACGTAGGAATGGTGGCGGTACTGTGGACAATCGACGCAACACACTATCAAAAGAAAAGGACTATTCTTTGAGGTGGAGAAGTAGTTCTGAGAAGAAGTAGATCCCCAGAGTAAACAGGACATTGTTTCTGGTACAGAATAGGTAAGTGAACTTCAATTCTTTCTAGTACTGGCGAAATATGCTCCAGAAACACTGTGCTAAAGTCAAGTATCAAAAGTTAGCACCACTTTTGTTCTTTTCAACACCAATTCTAGACATTTAATTAATTACGGAAAGTATTGAGGTGCCCAGTCTTAGTCTTTCCAGAAAATGTACTGGAGTCACCCACAGGGCTGGTGGTGAACATTTTTCTTTGGTATTACTTTAAAAGGAAATCACTAAGCAGTTGCTATTCTGTAGATTATCCGGTGTAACATTGTCATTTTAGATGCTTTTAACTTTTCGTGGAAATAAGATTCACATTATGTTGGACCACAGGTGGTATTAGTGGTTTACATCTCAGAACTAGAAATATGTGCTACAGAAAATATATACTTTTGTAATTTAGGTGAACTGACCCTTTAACAGCATCTTTGAAATAAACTTCTTTTCTTGGCTAAACCCACACCTCAGACTGGAGTTCATTACAGATTTCTCATGGTAGCGCGGTGATCGCCAGGGGTACAACTGAGCACAAAACATTATAAATCATGTGATCTCACTGCATTTCTTCCTGCCCGGCTGCCCAGGCGAGGCGTCAGTGTGATGAGGTCATTGTTGAAGGTCAGGCTTTCCTCGACTGATGAGGAAGCGGCTGCAGCAGGAGGACCAGGATCAGGAGACAGGCTTTCGGCATGCTAACAACCACAACCATCATCATCATGTACGCGCCTGCTCTGGGGAAGGCGGCTGCCTCCTGTCAACATGAAAGGACCCGGTTTCGCCTGCAATGCAGTTGCGGCGTGTGTGTAAATGTATGACTGCATCTGCTTGTGCTTCTGTGTGTGCCACATCCTGCTGTCTACATAATTCCTCCCAGTCTCGGCTCCTCTTTGGCTTTGACTGTTCACTCCTCTTTCTCTTCCCTTCACCTCACCCCCTCGGTCTCCCTCCTCCTCCTCCATTTCTGCTGTATCCTCCATATATTCACTGAATTTCCTGTTTATCATGGCTTGTACATGAAAATAGAGGTGGGAAGGAAAAAAACAAAAACAACAACAAAAAAAGAAAAAAAAAACAAACAGGGTGAGTGTTGATGGGGGTAGGGGTGGTATGGTTTGTCTCGTCTGGGTGCAGCACTGCACAGGCAGCCTGGTCTGGGGAATGGAGAGACCCTGATTCCATCTCCTTTCTTTTCATTTCCTTTCTTTCTCTCTTCTTCATCTCAAATATTCTGATTCAGTTCGTAATAGGTACCGGTAAAAAGAAGAAAAGCGTTACCGACGCGGTGGTGGACTTGAGGAGGGATGAAGAGGTGGGAGGATGAGGAGAAGAGGCGGAGGGGCACCTTTCTGAGGCTATGTGTTTGGATGAGGCAGCCTCTCCAGGAGCATGGGCCCAGGGTTTTGTGATGTGGAAGTGGACAGTTTGAGAATCCGTCTCCTTTAATTTTCACAACTTGGGAGGCCCCCCTGGGTGCCTCACATTCCTCTTATAGGATATAAATTAGTTTTTTGTGTCCTCTCCTCATTTTTTAAGCCTTTTTCCTTTTTTAACACATTACCCAGGTACCACTATTTTTTTTTTCTCCAGCACCTTCTTTTCTTGCTGAATGGGTTGCAGTTTCACGATGTTTGTCAAACAGTCAGTCATCAACATAAAACTTCACTTATGTTGCCTCTAAGGCATCTTTGTATTCTAGAAAGGATGTACTTTCTGCTGCCAGACTAGGTCTTCCAAAACAAACTCATGGAACAATGGAACAACAGATCTCTCTTCACAGTTCCAGACATCATGTTTCTGTTGTGGTGATCTCTATCTGCCTAGCTTTTTACTGTTAAAATAAAATGAAAAGAACCAGCGAGCCATAGTGGTACAACCTCTGCCTTTCCAAAAAAACTTGTGCTTTTTCCCCTCCTCCTTCAGGAAGTTCTCTGTGAGTTCAGCAGTCATATTGGGTACACTGCTGTTTCTTTGGTTTGTTCCTCTGTATTTATTTCATTGTCGACCTCTCAGATTGCTTCCTGCCGTCCAGCTCTCAGCTGTGGGTTTTTCCTTTACTCAGGATTAGCGATATCTAAACAATGATGTGTCCATCCTGGCTCTGCATGGGGCTGGCTGTGATGTGAGCGTGTCTGCCTGCATGTCGACCTGTCATATTCAAACTCCTGTGTTCCTCTCATGTCTGTCCAGATGTTGCACTGGGTGCAAAATGGATCTGCTCTCAAAAAAAAAAAAAGATTAGAAGCAACACATTTTTCTGTTTGTAGAAACTGATAGATACACTTTGAAATTCAATTCAGGCATGCAGGAGAGATGAGCCCAATTCAGCGGTGTAAGTCTTGATGCCTGCTGATTTCATTTCTTGCTTATTATCTACACTGGATCACCGGTGGCTGCAGGAGAAACCAAATGCACTGCTTATTGGTTAATTCACTTTTTGTTAAGTCTGTATTTGACAATTGTGCATTAATTCCTTTCTGTACCGATGTGGCCTTTCTTTATTTGTCCCAGCAGGCGACTAGTGACTTCTTGATATTTTTCTTAGCGCGGGCCCTGCACCAGGAGGCGCTGAAAAGTGGGACCCCCGTGTGTTGATTTATTTATATGTCTGGATTCATACATACCTGATAAAGGGATGTCAGAAGAGCTGACAGCCACAGGCGGCAAGTGTGTGCGGATTTGGTCGCTGCTTCCGGCAGAAACAGAGGTGTCGATGGCATCTTTGAAGTCTTGACAGGCAGGCACAGGCGCCCTTAATCTTGCCCCTCAGAAGGCGTCTTGGTGGGCAGGTTCTGGGCGTGCTCGGCTCCTGTTTGCCTTATTCTCTTAATGACACAAATAATTTCCATCACGCGTGATGGCATTTCATCTGGCATAATGTGTGGTGGCTGCTTGCATCAAGCAGCTCCGCTCGTTAAGCGACAGGCAGTAAGAGCCGGGACATGAACACACAAGGCTTTTCCTATTGGCTTGATGGGATGCCTCTGTGTAGTGTATGCTGTTTGATTGTGCTGATTGTTTTCGTGAGCCCACCTAAAGCAAATACAAAGGATCTGCCGTGTATGATTGTCTGGAAATCAGATCAGTGGAGAGAGATATGTTTCACACCTGAACGCTCTGTCTGCCTCGAGTGATTCACGAGTGCTTATAATGACCCTTGAACCTTGAACTGTTCCCATTACTGTTTCTTCACACAGCACATATGATATTGCTTCCTTACATAAAGACAAGTCACTACAAAGACAATGTCAGGGAAGTGCAGCGATACGCTGTGAAGATGTGCATTGCATTACTCTGCACTCTATCTTGAGCTTATTTCATATCAGCGCTGATTTGATGTTTTTCCATCAGTTCTCTTCTTCCTCCCCATCACATCCAGGACAATGACAGAGCGGCAGTGCAGGTAGAGTGGAATATAGGGGCGGTCGTTGAGGAGGACCGGAGCTGCTGGGCATAAGAGGGCGTTGGGGTTAATTACTCTATGACTGGGTGGCTCAGCCAGGAGCTGTTTAAACAGGCCCCAGTCAGCAGGGGATTAGGCCTCATTACTCCAGCTAAAGTTACGCCCACGACCCTTCCCCACTGCCTCTTACTGCGTTTGTCAGGCATTCTGGGAATATTCATATCACAGGGGTGGGGTGGGGGATGGCAAGAAAAAAGAGATTAAGACTAAGCAGAGGAAGGAGACAGGTGAGGGAAGAAGAGCAAACTGGCGAGTATGCCAGGCAGGGCTTAGCAGTGGATACGCCTGCATCATCACCTGAGCTCAGCCAGGGCTACAATTATCCCCCAAAATGCCAGAGCGTAGCAAGATTAGCATCTGTGGCTCAGGTTACCCCCGAACCGAACCCCCGGCCATCCTCAGCCACCGCCTCTCCACCGTCCTCCTCCTCCAGGTGTCTGATGGCACTCGGTGATAATGACGGTGCTCTCATTTGCAGGAAGGACAGGCTGCTTGAAATTAGGTCGATGTTTGTGCTCCATGAGCGGAGCACGATGGGTCAGTTTACCAGGTCTATAGGGCATGAAATACTTTGGTTTACAGTGACCGTTATATCACTCAGCGATGACAGGTGTCTTCATGAAATGAAGCGTCGTTACAGTTTGTCTAATGTCTGGATACAGTCTGTTCACTAAAAAAAATTCTGCACATATAGGTGTCATCATTTCTTACAATTTACATGGAGAGACTGTGGTGCACAAAAAGCAGGTCATTTGTGATTTTTTTTTCACCCATGTTTCTCTTCACCATTTATTATTTGTAGATTTTCTGAGCTTTGCTTTTCACAAGCAGACCTTATTTACCATAAACCACAGGGCCTGCAGTCTTTTGTAGCACAGACATTGTCAAAAAACTGTATACTACCATGGTAGCAGCTATGTCAAATTGTACTTTGGCAAAATGGTGTTTTGAGATAAATGTCAGCATAGTAACGTCCTCTAACATGCCTATGTAAAGCTGGTGTAATCTTTACTGAAACATCTTAGTTTAGCATGTTAGCATGCTAACACTTGCTAAGTAGTCCTAAAGAGTTTTACAGGTATTTTAACCCAAGTATATAATAATCTGAAATTTTGACCTGATGAAAGTAAGTGATTATAATTTATCCTGAAGATTATGTTGCTATGTCAAGCTAAGCTGAGTGTGTCCTGACTTCAGCTTCATATTTATCATGCAGATATAAGAGTGGTAGCAGTTTTCTCATTTAATTCTCAGCAAGAAAGCAAATAAGAGTATTTCCCAAAAACTACTACTTCAAACTACTTCCTTTAATGAGTCTGGCTTTTGTTTAGGCCATCATCCACTGACTAAATTGATCACAGGATGATATGTGTCTCAGTCTGGTGGCTTATGACCACAGCTAACAATATAAAATTCAGGTCACATTAATTATCGCCATGTATCTTTTTAAAGCAAAATCATTACAGCATAATTTTGTGACTATAAGAATTTATTTATTTAAGTTGAGTGGAACTGGAAGATGAGGGATCTTCCTTTACTGGTAGATCATTTCATTTTTGAATTCTTGCTTGTTGTTAGACTGGACTGAATTTCAAATGGATGTTAGGTTGAGTTGAATATTCATTTTACCATGAAACAGGATAAGTGTCCAGCTGTGTTTTCATTCACAGTGATGCTCCTAACCTGTGTTTTCCTATCGATATCTATATGCCTCAGAGGATAAAGAATTTAAGGATTTCAACAAAGTTGGCAATGGATCAAATGGCTAAAAAAGTGGATGTCTTCCAATTAGAAGAGTCAACTGTGTACTGGGAGAACTAATCCAGGGGCTTTTCAAAACAGATTTGTGAGAGCTTGAGTTGTGGCTTGCTGAACTGCACACTCAAAGTTTTGTGTCAGTGCCTCTTTGTCTTTAGTCCAATCACCTGAAACACATAAAAAACCCTACAGACATACACTTTCGTATCGCACATTCACAGAGTAGTCACGCAAATCTCTCCAGAGGGGCTGCCAAATGCAGTCGATAAAAATCCTATTTCATATGAGTCAAAATGCTTTCTTGATTTATGTGACATGCTTGCTCGCCAAACTATGTGATTTAAGTTCAAATCCAGAACAGAGCTTCTATTATATAATTGAGGACAAAAAAATCAATAGAAGCAGCTGGATGTGGCCACAGCAAGCACAGCTCGCATCCATATTGAGAGTGTACCCTCTTCGATCGGTGTCTGGGCCAGGCTCAGCTTCACTAGCCTAATCACACACGGAGTAGGTCGATTGGAGGACTTAGCCAGTGGCGCTCTCCGATGGCATATGTTAACATGATTCCCCCTCGTGCCGTGCTGTTTAAAAGAAATAGCCGCACCTGAGATCCTTGGCCATTCAGAGCTCAAAAAAACAGGGATTATTTTAAACATAGCCTGAGGTGAGAGCGAGATTCTTCGCTCCGGTAACCTGAGTGAGCTGGAGGTGGGCGGCTAAGGACAAGAGGGGCAAACAGGATATTTATCCTATTGATTTTCTAAAGTTGAAACAAGAAGATTTAGGGGAGCTTGACTCTTAAAATTCCCAAGGAGCCGCTCACTGCTCAGCCGCATGTCCACGAACACACACACATGCATGCACACAAACACACACAAAAGCTTCTTGCTAGTGAGCGGTGTGAGTGAGGTTTAGAGGCCTTGAGCTGCAAAGCTGTGCTGTGCTGTGGAATGATGTGCCCCAATGTATTCAGAGGAATCATTATAGCTAGTGCTAGTGCTGAAGCCCGCCGACAGTGTATGGAGTGTGTGTGTGTGTGTGAGTCATGTAGCAAAGTGGAGGTGTGAGCAGACAACAGATGGGAAGGGCCTCAGTATTGCAGAGATGTGGCTTTGTCTCTCCTGCTGAAGGGAGAAAAACCTGCAAATCATCAACAAACGCGCTGTGAAGGAAAATGTGTGGGAATGTGACTCAGCACACAGAAAGTCTCCTGGAAATTTACAAATTCGGATGGCAGATTCACAGTGCAGGGGATGTGAAACTTTGCCTGTTGCTATATTCAGAGTGTTACGTTTAGTGATAACTTTTACTTTAGAATAATGATCTAACTAAAAATTGTTTTTGGTGTAACTCAGTCTGTGCAAAAGTGTGAAAAAGTTCACTTCATCTTAAAACGGTCCTTTTCTTTTGTAACTGCGTTGTGAAGTGTGGGGAGTTATTTTGGGGGTCCAAGCTTCCGTGAGTAAAAGTTCTGTTCTGCATAAACAATGTTAGGTGACAAAAGATGAACAACTGTGAGAGAAAATATCTAGTTCTTTGATTTAAAGTTCTGCATATTCAGATAATTATCACATCTCCCCCTGTCGCTATGAGATTGGGAACTGGGAACCTATTAGTTGTGTGACATCCATGTTGCATCAAGGCCAACAATTATGTAGCTGTGGGAGGGGCATGAACCTAAAAGAAAAACCTGAATTTCTGTGATTAAAGCTGGAAAGACTTGGATATTCTCTTAGATTAAAGTGGTATCTTTACAAGAAAAAAAACTCACAAATTTCTAAGAAACAGCTTGAATATTCTCTGAGAATAAAAAATCATAAATCATCAAGAAAAAAAATCAGAAATTATCTGATCTGACAGCAAAATTTGTGAGTTTTTTCAGGTACACTAACCACATTAATCTCAGAGATCTTTTCTAATACATTTAATTCAGAAATTAATAAATTTTTCTCAGGAAATTACCCCCCTCCCTTGTCTTCACTTTTTTTTAACTGACATACCTGCCAAAATTTGGTGACTGCCATTGAGTGTGTTATGCAGGAAGAGGAAAAATAAACAAAGATGAGAACAAGGCCCTTTCCAAAGCAAAGGAGATTAGATATTGATTTCTAAACTGAAAACTTAGGTCTGAAGACAACTTTAGAACTGAATCAACCCCGTAACATACCATACGCCATACACTAATCAAAGAACATAGCATGATGACGTAAACTCACTGTCTCACCGAAAGTCCAAAGCCTTTCACCTTAACACCCAGTGTTGTGGATAATGAATGAACCAAAATTCTGCAACTGCATTGTCAATTTCTCGCCTTAGATTTATTCAGAAATTCCATTTTGGTGTAAAGTTTCTGAGATATTTCACAATGTTTCCAGAACAACATGTTTTTTGAAAACGATTGTCCAGCTAGTGGTAAATATTCTCTTTTTTCCAAGATACTCCAATAGATTCAATTCAAGCTTCTTCTCATCACAACACAAACCTCTCCATAACCAGGATGCCTGCTGCCTCTCTGACCTTCACCACAGCCACACTGTTCTGCCAACACCAACCTCCTGTCTCCCCCCTCCTGGACCAACATCACACCACTGCCAGCACCCTCCTCACCCTTTTAAAAGCACATCTGATTTTATATTCAGCTCCTGCCTCTTTCAGTAAGCATGGATTTTCTGGTCAAACAACAACTAGACATCTAGGTTTAAAAACAAATATATTGTCTAGACATCTAAAGATGCCTTTCAACCACCTTTAGTTCTGTTTTGAGTTTTAGCCCAGACCTGAACTCGAGTCAGACTAAATGAGCACCTGAGACTTGACCTGGACTTGACTGCTGTGTGACTTGACTAACTTGAGATTTGACTCCCTAAAGACTTCAAAGCGACAACATTCAAGTCTCAAGTTTTCATTTGTTAAAATCCTGATGCAATGAAAAATAACAGACAGAAACAGACAGCTCTCGCATGGATATTTAATTTTTAGACATTGAAAGGATTTGGTCTCAGTTTTATAGAACGCTATTAATACAGCTTTGAAATTAAAATGTTGAAATGCAAACCATTCTAATGATCAGCCCTCAGTCACCTGAAAGACTTTGTACACTGTGATTTGTGGCTGACCCACACAACTGAAAAGTTGGTTGTCAGTCCAAAATTGTAGTCCTTCATCTCACTGTATGATACATTTGTTGTGAGCTTTGGCAACCAAGCGTTGACCTGTCACACTATCTCTGGGCCTTTAGACTTAGCCCTCAAAGACTTGAGACTTTACTTGGACCAACCCCAAAAGACATGAAACATCTTTGTTTAAATGTCCTTTGGGCTGCAGATCACCTAAACCACGCTTACCATCTAAACCATGCAGGGTATTTTTGTGTTAAGGAATGGAAAAAATCTTACTCCAAAGGATTTGGTTTTGCTCTCTGTCACCTAATAACATAAACAGTATAATTTACTCCAGCATAAATGCATCACTTGATGATAATTACAGTCCATCAGACAGGTCACAGGCCTGCAGTCTTGGCTGCAGTCGTCTGTCTGCGCTCTCCAGCTGCTCCTGTTGGACCTCCTGGGTCAATCTGTAGCTACGACTCGTCGACCAGCGGTCACGACTCGTGACTCCTCAGTCATGCTCACAGATGATTGCTGATCTCATAGGTGGGGAGGAGGTGCCACGGTAATTGTTCTTTGGAGTGCCCCAATTATGCCATTAACGGCCCCTCAGTGATGAGGCTAATGGCGAGAGACCTCGTTTGCATAGCATTATCTTAATTGAGCCTGAGGCCTGGCATGAAAACAAGCCCAAGATTATGTTACTGATGGATGGTGGCGATGGTCCGGCGGCAACCATTTACCCGACAGCTATATTAATTAACAGCTATCCAGTTACATGGGCTTTAACAGGGATGAATAAGTTAACATGGTGACTGTGACGGCAGTGGTGACAGGGCTCCTGTGCTTATGTGTGGGCTTCTAATGGAGGAGACACACTAATATTGGATGCGTGTGTGTGTGTGTGCATGGAGCGGGATGCTAAAGAAGGCCTGGCATCGGATCTTATTACCCATTTCCTAAAGGAGGAAACCGAGCCAGCGTTAGTACCAGCCTTTAAATAAATCACCACACAAAGCCTGTACTAATACTTTTAATCGTGAATTAATTACACACTCATTGCAGGGAGAAGACCCATAAATGTTCCAATATGCTCAGGCCTGAAATCTTTATCGCACAATATTTCAGGAAAATTACATCTCCAGAATGTGTTGCTGTATACGTAACGTGAAGCAGGGACTTATTGTGAATCACCCTCAGACCAGAACCAGGACTCACACATGCAGAGTGTCTCTGGATCAGGATGGAGTTTTAAATGAAGCAGGCCAGCCAGGTAGCTCTTTTGTTATGTAAAGATCTGCCATGTGATCCGGCAGGATAAAAGAGGAGAGAAAAAGAAACCGTTCAGATAAGCTTCCCCCTCATCAGATAATTAAGGATGCCTTTGCTCCAGTTTCCCCTTCTTAGCATAAGTGTCTGATCAACTTTCAAAAAGCTCATCAGTCAGAGTTGCTCCTTGGAGCTCCACTCCAGGGGCCTTAGCAGGTTCCTCCAGGACTTGTCTGCCCATGTCGAGCTCTGTACCAGGGGGTCTTGGCCTGCGGCTCGCCCTGGAGGGCCCGAATAAATATGCAGGAAATCAATTATTCCTCTAGATATGGCCAACAGCAAACGGCCAGCGAACGATAAAAGGTATTGTTTTAATCATATTTTAGACCTAGTGTTTATTTTGTGAGTAACTTTTTTAAAGGGCTACAACTAATGAATATTTCCAATATCGATTTTCTCTACTGACTGTTTTTCACTGAATTATTTAGTCTGTAAAATGCCAGAAAATAATGACAAAGGACAAATGCAAGGTGACATAGCTTTAGATTGTTGTCTGAAAACTAACACTTATTTTTATTAATCGTTTAGCCCATGAAAAGCAGGAAAATAGAGGAAAATGCCATCGCCTTAGGCTATCAGAGGGTCTGATAGAAGTAACAAATCTTCATATTTTAGAAACTGAAACAGTCAGTTAATCAACCAGTAATTTCAGCACCAGTTTCCACAGAGATGAAACAGAAAAGCTGCAAATGTTCGTACTTGAGAGGCAGGAATGTGCCAATGTCGGCCATTTTTATTAGATAAAAGACTTTAAATCATAAATTTGTGATAAATATTGATTAATTCTGAGTCAGCTAATTGATTAATTCAAATACCCTATGTGTAAGTCAGTGTTTTGTAGTAGTTTTCCAGTGGCTGGTGTGCATCTGCATTTCGTTTTTTTGGTCCCATGTTTTCTCCTTGGATGTCACTGCTTTGCCATGCTGTGGTGCAAATGAGCCATGCAAATGAGAAAACAGAATTATGAAATTGTTTCTTAACAATATGCAGAGGAGGTCAGTGAGCCATGCTTGGCTACAGGCTACAATAAGTGAAATTAATTACTGTTTATGCTGCCATCTAATTGCAGCCTCTCAATGAACAGCTTTTTTCCCCCCTTCTCTTATATTTTCCCACCTCGACACCCCTTTGCTCCTTGTCAAAACTCTTCCTCCACCTGTCACAGTGTCTGAGTTTTGTGCACGGCCGCCCCCTCAACTCATCCTCCTCCCCCTCCTCCTACTCCTCTCCGTCGCCCCCTCCCTGCTTCCCCTGCTGCCAGTTTTTAACTACACTCCACTCTGGCCTCTGCTCTACTTGTTACAGCCCCAACACGAGTGCAAACAATCAAAGTCTTTGGGGACGCTAAAATATGCATGGCTATCCGTGACAGACAGATAAAGCAGGGCAATTAGTCACGTAATCCTAGAGCATCGTACGGAATAGTCCGCCTCAGCTGTCCTCCCTCCCCTTCTTCCCTTTACTCTCTTGGTCTCCATTAGTTAAATGTACTCTGTGTGTCGGCTCCCCATCAAATCAAGTAACACTTCCCCTAATTGGCTTATAAATAATACATCAGGGCCTACATTCATTCATCAGTGGTAGGCGCATTGCGGGGCAGGTTGGTAAAGACCTATCCCTCATTAATTTTAATTTGGGTAGATGGAGCGAAGGGAAGTGGAAGATGAAAGGTGGAGAAAGAGGAAGATGTGGAGATCGAATGAGCGGAGGGACTCCATCACCTCAGGCAGAGAGAAGAGAAGAGGAAGAGGAAAAAAAAAAACAAAACAAAGGGAAGAAGATGCTGCTGCTTCTTTTGTTAAGAATGTCAGATATTCAATCAGGGTTTTGTGGTACTCCTGTGCAATAGGTGATGAGGCCCCACACTTCCCATTTTACACACAAATACACACAAATGTACACACTCTCTCTCCCCAGTCCTCCTACATTCGTTTGTTCTTTTTTATACCCGACTTATTAGATATTTCATAACAAGCAACATAAATATTCATTCTAATGGTTTACATAGTTATTGCAGTATTTCTTTCCTCTTTTTTTAACAAAATACCCGTACAAATTCTATAACCAGGCCCTGAAATATTTCTCACTCCCATGCAGACACTCAGAGGACTGCACAAGATTATCTAGATCAACTGCTCAGGCGAAATATTTCCAACAGTAAGTCACTAGAATTATGAAAAATAATCCCAAAATCTTGTGTTTGCTTCACGTCAACAAAACATATTTGTCTATGGAATGACAAAAGTGCATTTCTAATTTCAGTCATCAGCTGCAATCACCAAGACAAACCGGAGAAATTCATGAACTCTCATGTGATGAAATCCTTTTGTAAAAGGCAATGGGTCTGTAACCCTTCCTCCCCTTGGCAGATAAATGTCACCAAACCTGCTGTTATATTGCAATGCACTTTTAAAATTTACATAGCCTATGATAGATGCTATGAAATATGAGGTGTGAAAATTTGACACCCCTCTGATCTTTGAAAGACAGATATTAAAGCAAACTCTCAATAATACCCCCACCCTTTTCTTCCTGCTGCAAATCTAGAATATAAAGGCACAGAATACTATTATTCAAAAGGAAAGTTAAGCGCTCCGTATTCTGGTGAGATTTTTGAAAATGGAGCCACCTGAAGGCAATCATCACTGGAACAACTTGTCACCGTTACGAGCTGTCACTTCAGGTGCCATGGCGATGGAACAGACATCCATCATCTACCTTCTGAACACAGTACGCGATGTCTTGCAGGCCTGCTGAATAGTATGTTTCATAAGATCTGCTGAACCTCGCTCAAGGCAGAGCCACGGTGCTTTGGTACTTATCCCTGTCAACTTAAAGTAAAAAAGAAAAAAGGAAATATAATTATTCAATCCTGGCCTTAACAAAGGAATAACTGCCCATCAATCACTCAAAGACACATCACACAGATCTCATTAAAATGAGGAAATCCTTATGAAAATACAGCAGTATGTCCTGGTTAGAATTTTCCTTAGTAACAGCGAACAGCTAATAGCAGTAAAATTAATTTAAGTATCAAAAAGCACTTATACTCGTCAGCTAAATGTTAAAGCATCAGTGTTCATATTACTTCACTTAGTACTTTTACTCTGTAAAGAATCTAATCCTCTTCACCACTGAAAGTCACACAATAACACAAACTAACCAATCGGTATGTTCCAACATCTCCTTGTTCTGCCCAGTAAAATTACTGTTTTGTCAGCGGATGTGGTAGCGCGATATAAGCGGTGTTTCTGGTTCATAAAGGTCTGTCTGTAGATCTATTCATGATGTTTATCTGACACTTAAAAATAACAATCCCTGAGCCTGTCAGTGGCAAACACCGTGCTTTAGTGGACATACTTTGACAGGGACAATTGCCATTTTGGATTATATATTAGCAACTGTTAGTGGTGGCTGGGTACACTGTTCTTGCTCTACTCTGCTTCAAATATTTTGTTCTATTAATCATTTACACCCAAAAAAAGCAGAAAAATATAAAAAAAAATACAGAGTTATTCTTTGAGGTAAAACTGATTTTTAAATAATGCAATTAAGCAATTAAATGAAAAATACTCAGGTCTCTATTAAAATAGACAAATAGTTGCCATTCTATATTCTATTAACAAGTACACTTCCCTCAAATGTAGTAGCAGAAAGTCTCCTGGAATACCAAACACTAAAAAGCGCACTCAGTCTCTTTGCACCTCTGAAAGTGAGGATGTTGTGCTAATGTCAGAAAAGAAGTTAAACCAACACGTACACACAATGCAGCCTCCCTTAATTACAGCAGCCAGAACAAGAGAGGAGACAGGGGGAGCATGTTGAGAATGAGCTTAATTAATGTAGCAGTAAAAAGTGGCCCTCCCATCTCCATGTCCATTCTGCTGTTCAGTATTAGTTCCGCCCAGTGCAAATAGGAACAAATAGCGACTCTATTGATGGACATACAGCCCTCCCTCTATATACCGCCTCACACAACCCCTCCAGCTGGTCTGGGTCACTGCCCTCCCCTCAGCTCTCTCTCCTGCTCAGCTCCCCGAGGGGCAATGACCAGGCGGGGAGTCAACCAGATTAGACAACCATATTCACCCCATCAGTTCAGAAGGTGGAAGACAACCACCGTACTGGCTTCATTAGCACTGACAAGTTTGGGGGTGTGCAGTTCAGTTTAGGAACTTAGAAACAGAGGAAAGCCTCCGCGAGGCGTGAGAGGTCGGCAGCCACAGAAATGATACCGCAACTCCGGATCGTCGCTGTGTGCCCTGTGTTTACTGTGGTATTGTTCTGGGACCAAACTTTACAGACAGCCATGTTTATCTCAGAGCTGAGGGACTATGTCGTCCTGTCTGGATGCTTCTGCCAAATACCAAATGCTACGAAAAAAAGGTAGAGAAAAGATTTAGTAACCAGGCCATTAGGCTGTCTAACTTTTTGGCTGGCTAATTAGTAAATACAAGACATTATGACTCTGTTGCCACATCCAGTTCTCATATTGTAATTTTAAGTAAATAAATAGTTTTAAATCCCATATAATTAAACTAAGAACAACCACAACAATAGCGTCATCCATACAACAAAAAGAAGTTGTGAAATTTGGACAATCGGCCATAGTTCTTACCATTAATGTCTAAATACTCAGGACAGCAAAAGCAGACAAGCAACACAAATGTATTTTAAGAATACTTTTGGTGCCTTTGAAGTTCTGACCTTCCTAATCGCCCAACATCCGTGGTTCAAGTCTGCTCGTCGTCTTTGTATGTCCTCTTGTCTCTCTCCCTTCATTTCCTGTCAACATATCCAAGAATTTTCTGGTTCAGAGTTATGTACTGTTATAGTGAAAATTTCTTGCTGCAATAAGCAGCAAAACAGAATATCCTATAGTTAAAATAATGGAGCAATATAGAAGAAATCTCTATCACTACATATGGCAGTATTGTAATATTAAAATATTACCTCCACCAAGGAGGTTTCACCTGTGTTGTTTATTTGTTGGTAGCTTTACACAGAAATTACTGGACTGTTTGTCCCAAACTTGGAGGAGGGAGGAAGCTGGGTCAGGAAGAACCCATTACATTTGGTGCAGATCAGTTAGGGACGAATATTTATGTAATTGGACTGCCTTTTTCCTTTAATTTTCTGTTATAGAACTGGACAGATTGTGTAGGATTGTTTGGCCATGGCAGGGTATCGCTCTACTGAGTGCCATTCTAGTTTTATTTAGTTTTAATCGGTTGAAAACTGATTAACAGCAAATAGGTCCTCTCCTTGTTGCCTACTAGAGATACTGAAAGGAGGCTCATGTGTTGTAAGAGTAAGGCATCTCTGACAACTTTTTAACAAATTTTATATTGTCTCATAGTGTATCATCATAAACTACTCCTGACAAAATGCAACGGGAGACTCATAAAGCACCAGGACTGAAACTGTTTTCAGGTGATGCATGTCTGGGCAGTGAAGCAGCTGCCACATTTTACTGTGTAAATTGGAATATTCTGAAGCAACAAAATGAATCGATACTCTTGAGAATACAGTAGGACATATCATGTTCAAAATCTAGTCTAAATAAACAAAACAAAGGAATATCACATAAGAAATTAAGGTGTGAAAAGGTGCCATGAATGTTTTATGCCATCCAGCCATGACACAAAGTTATAAATATTGTATGCAAAGAAAAAATCCCGTTTGAAGTCTTGAGAGCAAGACAGTGGGAGAGAAAAGGGAGGAAGCATGAAGGTAATTACTAGTGGAGATGCTCTTTGGTTATTATGTTAAAGCAGGAGGAGGATCGGCAAACACAGCTAACCTCTGTAACAGTGCTGGTCTCCACCTATCAGTGACGAACATTACAGCCTGAGCCACTTCCATTTGACAAACACACACCTGCACCAAATCCCCAGAGCTGAACAAGGAGGGCCGGCAGCGTGACACTGCAAACAAACACATAAACCTACCCACCACAGCCGGGAGTCGATGAAAAGCTTATTACATTAACTTTCCAGTTAACTTGCTTTTACTTCTCTGGGCACTGTATCTAAATCTAGCAATTAAGCAGTTTTAATGAGGGCTGAATCAACAATTTACATAAGCAATGTTATTTTACAGTTCTGTATTTAGCTGTCAGGATGATTCATGTTTCCTTTGAACTTAAATTCCCTGTAAATCTCAGAAAGCATTAATAACAAGCCACCACTTTCTGTTTTCCCTACAAAAGACACAGTTCAGTTTCTGTTGCTGCACACCTCTTTGGTTTGGGTTTTGTTGTTTAAGAAAATAAAGTGGAGTTAATTAGCACAAAAAGGATATAATGGGTTTTACATCTTAAAGTAAAATGTAGAAATCGTTTGTGTGCAGCTATAATATAAAACCAGAAAATCACAAAAGGAAAACATCACAAAGAGAGAAACAAGGAAAATGATATTTTATTAATAATCATAACTGAAATTGATATTAATTGATTATTGTCTATACTGTACCAGTATTATTATTCTGGTATCGAGTGAACAGATGTAGTTCTTGATGATGTTCAATCTTGTTTCTAAGTTACACTGTATTTTAAATTATAACTGAATCATTTCTATTAGATACTCTGGCCAAGCACTTACCAATCCCACTTGTGAAAGTAAACAACAGTTACAGTAGTTTTTAGACCCAAAGACTAAACCTTTAAAACATGCAGTTGTTTCCAGCTTCTGTAGCATTTTTCAAGAAACAACATAACTGAATATATGTCTTCTATCTGATGTTATCCTAGTCTTCATCAGTTTTATGGATGGTTGTGTGCTGAGGAAGGCTGGTTCCTGTTGTAATTATCAGTGTTTCTGGGTCTGTGCTGTGCTGCTCACAGCTGATTTTGACCATGTTTATTTGGACATTTCTAGCGTGTGGTCCAGGAATGTCGGCTCTGCTACAGCAGAAGTGTGTGTATAAACAGGGGAGATAGGGTTCTATGGCCGGATATTGTTGCTTGTTGTTTGACCTCAGACTCTGACCCTGTTCATTCAAAATTACACTTTTTGCAGCTGTGCTCCTAATTTCAGAATCTCTTGCAACCATAGCGATAATTTCGGCCCTGATGATTCACTTTCAGTAGATGGGAACTAAACTTCTCCCAACTGGACTGAATCTTCTACAGTCTCAGGCCAATAAATGCCACCACTGAGCTGAAATGTAGGTTTAGAAAATAAAATAAAAGAGACCCTTTCTTGAGATCCTGAAGGGTTTGGGCCAAACTGTCTCTCTCTCGCCCCAGGGCAGGCTATCATCTCAGAAGTGACACCAGAGGAGGCAGACCCCACCCCACCTCTGCGGACTGGGATGTAAGGATGAGAGGCGGCAGTGAATAGAGAGCTCTGCTGCTGGCCCAGTCTCTCAGGTCCAACACCTCCTCTTTGATCACGGCCGCCCGACCTCCATGTCTCAAAACAAGGGCCGGGGCAGGGAGGGACGAGGACTGTGCCCGCTGAGCCTGTATCCCCTCCTGTACCATTTCCCTCCAAATACTTGAAAAAAAGGAATTCATTGTGTTTAACAATATCTCCTTCCCACCACCCCAGCCCATCCGCCACCTCCCTCCTTGATTAGAATTAAGTCATCTGGTGCCATGTTCTGTCCCTCATTACTGTGAGATCTCATTACAACGCTCCCGTGGGAGGGACTCGCCGAGTTTTAAGCACTTACCGCTTTCTTCCCTGCCTCTTGCTCATCTCATCTGCCTGGCTGCTCCTTCTCTTCTGCGTTTACATTAGCGGAAGTCCTCATCTGAGAGAATGACTGAACACCACCACCCTCCTCTTCCTCCTCCTCCTCCCAAGGCTGGAATTGTTTACAGTGCCAATTAAAGTAGGTATCGTGAGGTTTTTTTCTCCAGAGTATGTGTTTTATTCAGAGTGTATTATTTGTTGCATAAAAGGAAAAAAACCACACTAAAATAGGACTAGCAGAGTAAGTTCCGCCTTTTAATAAAAAGCTTCACAAAGGTTTGAAAATATAGTCAGCAGAAAGAAAATGAGAACTTATTTATGGTGCCCTGAGTCTACTGAATAATAAACCTCCACATATAACCACATTTTAAACTTTGTTTCTTTGCCCTTCTTAAACACTGTGTCTGACTTCAGGAATTAATTTTAGAGGGAGGAAAAATAAAAGAAATCTATAAAGTTTGACTCCAAACTGTTTCCTCAGTAAAATATTAATTAAAAACTATAGCGGGGGAAACAGCTTCTGTATACACTTTGTAGGCTGCTTTCGTGAAATAAGAAGTCTGAGCGTATAATCAAAGCCTTTTTGTTTGCACTTTTAAGATACCAAAATAAAGTAATAAAGGTGAACAAAATACATGAAATAAAATTGTAGCAGTGATGTCACAGCAAGAGAATTGGACCCTGCGTCAGAGTGGGGAGCTCCTGAAGGAGTGCATGGGGAAGCCCTGAGAGTTCTTCCGTTAAATCTAGATCGTTGGCGGTGTAGGCGTGCAGGGTGCCTGCAATGTCTTCTTTATCCCTCTGGATCTGTGGCAGAAGAAAACAAGTCCTTGTTTATGAAGGTTTCAAAGTATGACATGATTAAAGACTTTCAGACTGCACTTTATTCGTAAATGTTATGCAGTTTTACATAAGGTCTCATGTTTGAATTAGTAGCAGTCATTTCCCAAAGATCATGACAGCAGTCATACTAGGTGAAAACCTGCTTCAACACAGCACAAGTCTGTGCTGAGCACCATCATGCAGATGTAAGGCTACAGGTTAAATGCATACAAGTTAAATGCAAACATAATGTGTTCTTAAGAACACTGTAAGAAATTAACCTCTTAGATCTCAGAGTAATAAATAAAGGAATATTAACTATCTAATAGTAATTATAATGTTTCGCACAAAGAAAATAAGATTGGTTTAATAAACCACAGAACACTGTAGAGTCATTAAACTGTTTAACAATATGATAATCATCTGACCAACAGTCTTCCTGCCTATATTTTCAACGATTATGAATATCCAGCAAAATGCTTTACATCAATAGAATTTCTCGTAACATCCTGTCAGTCTGTGTTTGAGTGCTATCTGACATTAATCGTGTAGAGTTCACTAATGAGGAGATTCACTGTGAGGCGAGGCGGTTCTCATGCTCATGATGATTATTAATTATGACTGGCAGTGATGCGGCGATAAGAGAAGGCAGTCTTTTTGATAGTGATCATTACTTTCCAGCTCATTCTGCCTATATATTTGACCATGAAGAACATTTATGTAACAAGCATTATGTTAAAACCCCCAGCCATAACCTTTGACAGACTAGGGCAGCAATGCAACATACTCCATATCTGAAAAGTATTTATACTAGTAAACAGTTAATAACTGCCACGTGATAAAAACTAAATACAGAAGAGCACAAACAGCTGTAGGGTGTTTTTAACGGAGCAGGAGCTGGGGCGATGTGGTGATTTAGACAGATGCCAAAACTGCACGAACCCGTCAGTCTTTAGCTCAGATAGGCTGGAATGACCAGGAGGCCGTGCCTCAGGCGCTCAAACAGACTGATGAATATAAGGATGCATGTAGCAGCCAGATGAAGCCAAACACTGGGAAGAGAGAACAATGTTTTCTCTCCACCTGTAACTCCTGGAACCATAGCTGTTGGACCTGTTGTTTGTTGGCATTTTTAAGCGCCACACATGGTTCCTTGTAAAATTACACAGCTTTATAGTTTCTAATCATAATAATCACCTTAAATACTGTATATTGGCATCAGGATGGATCTGATATTGTACATTATGATGATGCATTATTGGTGTGTTAATGTGTGTGTTTATCTTGTCTACACATTTAAAGTTAGATTAATTATTTTGCTACATCCACCATTTGAGTATGCTCTCAGAAACTCCAAGGTAATTGGACAGTGGTTTACATGCATTATTTGTAGGAGCTGCCTCGTAAACATCAATGATTCCAAATCATCAGTCCAAGAAACCCAAACTGTCACTTGTATTGACGTATTTTTTTCAGCTACGTCATTGTACTTGGTAATGTGGGATAACAACGCAGCAGATATCAACTTTTACAACTGTCCAAAAATTGTAGACCTACAAAATAACTGTCATGGAAACAGGAAATAGTGAAGGAAACGAGGCAGAGCATGAAACAGTGCAACACCGTCTATTACTTCGCTAACACACTCCGGTCTGGTGCTGAATCTGATTGGCTAAACTAGTTTGCAACGAACCTTTGATGATTCCTCACACCATCCAGTGTGACAGGTGTTTGTTTGACGGCCTGTCGCTGACCATGCAGAGATGCTCCTAGGCAGCACTAGAATTTTATAACTGAAGACCAGAATGTACAATTTGACCACTCTGACTGTGTGGAAATCTAATGTGATAGCATCAGATTGACCAGATTCACTGTCGCCGTCCTGCGCCTGTGTACATGTATTTATTAAAAATTAAAAGAAACCCAGTAATGTGTATGTCATATAGGGCTCATAAAACCAAAAGCTTGCCTGCTTTGACCCTCGAAATTCAATACTAAACATATTTTAAAAGGGCCTATAGTAAAAATCATTCAATAATTCACAAGCAAAAAGCAATTTACTCTGACAAAAGAATTTTGTGTAACTGTGACCAAACTGAATAAAGTCACTGAATCATTACTCCACTGTATAATTACCAAAGACTAATATGAAAATGTAAGCCTGCCATTCAACCAAAATATTGTTGGTATAATGAGACAGAAGTGACACATTTCACTCAACTAAAGAGAGGAGGGTAAAATTTAGACTTCCTGCTTTCTAATAAACACTTTTTAGAAAAAAGAAAAAAAAACTCTCCTTCAATAATGTTCATGTTCTTCAGGATTAACAGTTTTCAACTGACTGAAATCCAAAATGTCAAGTGATGATCTGGCGGCGAGAGTGGGATGAAAGGCCGGCGTTGAAGGTGACAGGAGGAGATGGCTGATGGAAGTGTGACTGTGAAATGGAGGTGGAGGGAAGATGGAAAGTGGCGCTTACCCTCAGGCTTTGGCAGTCTGGCGATGCTTCTGTATCCAGCAGGAGGCAGCGTCTGAGCGTCAGCGTCTGGCGAGCTGGTATGACAACACACACCTGGAGAGACCGGGAGAAGGCATTGGGAAACTGGCTGGCAGGGACAGGGGCATGTGCACACACTAACACACACACACACACACACACGCCAAAGTAGGCAGAAACAGCACTGGTACAACTGACAGGCTAGATTTCCCTCTCAATTGCCCACCAGAGCATACATTCTAATAGCAAGAAGGCGGAGGAATGTTGACAGTAGTATTTATGAGGCGATAGAGTTAATATAGGTAAAATATCAAGAGGTGGGAAAACAGTTACTGCTCTGTGAAGATAAATAAACCGTCAAAGAGCGCATTTGGCATTAGTTAATTCATGTCACAATGTCGAAGCTCAACTGTAGGCGCGCCAGACCAGTGGAACACCTACACTCCCCTGTGAGGCTAAAGCTAATAAGAAAACATATTTAGTGGATTAGATTTAAACTTATGGAAGTTTTCAGAGAAAAATCAGAATAATCCATGTGCCACCAGGCCATGTGACCGTTTTACAGATAGCTTGTTTGTGGTCTGTGAAGGGCATGCATCCTGACACAGTGCAGCGCTCTGAGCGATCACTTTATTCCTCTTGTTCTTGATAGCAGCCAATCAGAGACCTGAAGGAAGATACATACACACACACACACACACACACACACACAAGAGAGAGAGAGAGAGAGAGACAGGGCAAGAGCAAATCAGGCAGGGGTGGTCATAATGTTTTGGTTCATCAGTGTACTTGTCATAAACAGACATGTACAAAAAAACTAAAATTCCTATAGTGTGGAATAAAAAACTGTGGATTTTATTGCTTATGAATTCACCATTTTGTTTTTAAGAGAATGAACGAGCAGTTTCTCTTTTGAGAGTTAGTCTATTTTAAAATAAAATTGTGATGCAGGCCATTTTCGTAGCCTAACTGGATTGATGTCACTCACTTGAACGTGCTTTGAGCGTACACTATGCAGCTGCAATATGCTGTATTGTATAAGTATCACTCTGGGATTGCCATCATATACTTAACATCACTCTGATCAAGTCAAATAAAAAAATCTGTCCAGGACGTTCACCGTGAGAAGCTAAAGTGAATAATTATCAGGTGAGTGAGTTTTACCTCTGAAGCTCTGTCGTTTGTGTCTTTGGAGAGGTACTCCACCAGGCCACAGGTGGGTATGCTGGTGTTCTGAGCAATCCAGGTGTTTAGGTACACCACTCCCAGCACCTTCTTCATGTTTTCTCTCATCAGGTGGGTCTCTACAGCATTAATCCAAGCCTGCACCTCTGCTATCTGCTCCTCCCGATTCTCCTCCTTCTCCAGTTTTACTTCACCAGACTCGCCCTCGTCGCCTTCCTCGCCTTGCTCAGCATCTTCTTCATCCTCGCCATCCTCCTCCTCAGCGTCCCTTACTAACACCTTGCTCTCCTTGTGTGTAGGTTTCCAGCGATGATCTGTAGGAGGTGACTGTAGTGACTGGTAAAGTATGCGTACCAAAAACAGCTTGAAACGCCACAAATAGGGTGAGTCTACTTCCTGGATCCTCTGATCAACCTCTTCCTGCAGTGATGCAGGGATGCACTTGTTTTTCAAAATTTGCCACCTCACAAGATCAAGCAGGTCAGCCATTTTGTACAGGTTCTGTGTGGGAGACTTGAGCAGCAGCGCTGCTGCTGTCTCTGGCGTTTTTAGGGCCATAAAGTGAACCTGGTAGGTCCTGTGAACTGGATGGTGGCTGTCTACTATGCCTTGTGTGCTGACTATCGCAATATATGCTCCGTTGCGGCTTACTGCAATCCCATGTATCCGTCTCCCTGTTAGGTTTTCAGGCCGCAGCATGTCCTCTTGTTTGAAAATCAAAGTATTCTCAGTAAATGTTGGTGTCAGCTTTTTTATCCACCCATCTAGGGAACACGTGTACACAGCAACACCATGCTGACTGACTGCTAGGGAGACCACGGGCAGTGAGTGAACTCCTGCCACATGAGAGTTGTGTACATTTAGTCCAGCTGGTGAAATCATGAGCAAACACCAAAACACATAGCAGCCTCGTGAGGCGACGATGAGGCTGCAGCTGGATTTATGAATCGGGTGGATCATCGGGACACATTTGATGTTTTCCACAGCGATCTCATCACACTCCTTCCAGAGGATGACCGGGTGTCGGAGGGTGAAGTAGCCCTTCACTCCCGACAGGCTGACGGGCATGATCTTGACCGGTCCCACCTCACTGCCAACAATCAGGCCGCTCATCCGGCGATCTGCATTTTCGTACTCCCACCATGCCAAGTCGCTGGGTCTAGTCACACCTGATTCAATGATGTCATAAAACATGACATCTGGCCCGTTTAAAAATGGCAACACAAACTTCCACAAAACAAGGTCACCGTTTTCCATTAAGACAGCCAGGAGGACCATCTCCACGTCTACGCATGTGTTGTCTGGCTGAACCTGTTTGATTGTGTAAATGCTCGACCACTCCATTCTCAGAGGCGTTTGCATACGGAAACGGCGCTGCAGCTCCTCAAAGTCCAGCAAGTTTGCCTGCGGTGGCTTGTTGTCTTTTTTGGCATACCGTCGCTCCTTCAGTCTCTCACTGTACTTTTTGGTGAGATCGACTAGCATGTTCCACTCAAGACGTTTGTGGCTGTTATGAATGGTGAGCCTATGGTCAAGTGTTAGGCAAGCGAGCAAACAACGTCCACCAGAGTCACAACCTAATGGAGACCAACTGGCATACTTTATCCCTTTGTGAACTCCTACTGATGGGTTCATCACTTTGTCGGCCAGAAAAACTTGCCTTATGGTGGGGTCTGGATGTGTAGAGAACGTCTCCGTCATTTGGGCTTGCTCTGCTGCTGGTCCTACCTTAAAAGTCACAAACAACAAAAATGGAAGCAATAATTAGGTATAAGAAAAAAACAACATGTGACACAACATTGCTTGAGTTTGTTGAAAGTTGATGCTGGAACGTATTCCACAAAGATGGAACAGGTTTTGCTCCAGTTCATGCACCTGATTTTGAACCGTTCGGTGCATTTCAACTAAAAATAACTTGGGTCAGAACCTGAAAATTTGAAAAAAAAAAGAGCAGGTTTTCAAGTGCGAACTGTGACTGCATCAGTGGGTGTGTTATATTCTTCATGCTGGAAAGGGAGGATGGAGAACGAGCTCCACTGATGATGCATCCTTGATGATAACAATTCTGCTCATAACTGGTGGAAATGCAAGCTGGTTCACCAGATAACACCAGGGTTCCTACAATCCTGAACGGAACCGGTTCAAAACCCAAATCTAATTTGGTGGAAAAGAGTTGTTGGGTTACACTGGCTGGAACCCAAAAACATTAGCTCAAGTACTGTGGACCACAAAATCATCATAAATTGACCCTAATACCTGTAAAGTATACGAGTAAAGTGATAGTAATGACTGTGATTAAAACCTAAAGATACTTCAGATCAGTGCACAATAAGCAGGAAGAAAGTGCATCATTGTCAAGTACATTACTTTACATGGCAGCACACAATATAACATAATTTACTTTGTGACACTGGCTTTGAACATCATCGTCTACTGATCCCAGCTCAGTAACCCTCCTATTTACAAACAGTTGATTATATATATATAAATGACAGCAGGAGACCAACTTCACCCGTCTGTCACTGTGTCTAGTGGATTATTAAATTCAGCTCCATCCAATATTTTATCTGCCAAGTGGATTTTTGGAGTGGAGAGGAACCTATAAACAATCATGTTTACACACTACATAGAGCAGCTGCACAGAGACAGATGTACCACAACAAAATAGTTTTTCAGTTTCTCTTTGCATCAACATTTGTATTCCGTTGCTTTAATTATCTTTCTTTCAGTTTAGTAAATAATGAAAGTACAGAAACATCCACCACTGCCAAACTAATAGCACACAGGTGAATACTAGCTTGGCTGTGCTCCTACGGCATGTTTACATGAGTTGCTTAACAAGTACATAAATAGTAACGCTATTACAACACACTCACAGATCAGTCATTTTGTAATCACCTGCGTATTCTTGAGACACATTTGTGTTACTTATTAACAATGTGGTATAACCTTGAAATGTTGCAAATATATAGATACAGATCTTTCTATACAGCCATGGGCTTCATTCAGGTCATTTCAATCCACGGTCTCTCTCTGGCTAAAAAACTATACCAACTTGACATAACACATCTGCATTGCATGTCATAAACTGGTAAAAATTAAGGAAGTAAGTGTTCACTTAATACTTAGGATCATTTTCTACATAATAGCTGGAGATCTGTTCATGAATTGGATGTTTTTAGCCAGAAACTAAATCTGTGACTGCACCACAGGCAAAGGAAGAAGACACTGACCATCTTAAAACAAGAATTAGTTCTTGCAAGTGAAACTGAGTTCGTCAGAACAGTGGTTTTCCATTTTCTTTCGAGCCAGCAACAGACGGATTTGACCGATCAAGTTTCCTCTGGCTGAAAAAGCCTGCACTGCAATTATTGATTTTACATCCCAATGACATCATAAATTAAAGATCCCAAGTAAAAAAGCAGCAACTACTACTGAGTAATAGTGACATGATTGAAGAAGTCCAGGTTATTTGCAAAAAACAGCCATAATGTGAATATGATGACCAAACGAACAAACAATCTGTTTTAATATTTTCTTGGCATTTTGTATTATGACAGGAGTGGTGGAGACAGGAACCCAGGGGGAAAGGGAGGGGATGTCGTGCCTTAAGAGGCCAGGCGGTTCAGAGCAAAAGCGCAGTACAGCCTTGACACATGGGGCGCACCAACCAGGTGAGCCACCAATTGCACCCCAAGGTGGAGGCAATCATGATGCACATTTGTACATACATACATAACAGTCTAATACAATCACTGAACTGCAGCGCCTGAGTGGTGTTGAGACTGTTTTCAATTAATCAATTAATTAATTAGTTGTTTAAGTCATTTATCAGCAAAAATGCTGATCATTCATTGGTTCTAGCTTCTCTGTAAATTCAATGAGCTATCCTTGCATTTTCTTTTAAAAAGCATATTTGATTTGTTGATGGGTTTCTGAATGAATGATATTAATGAAATAAATTGGTCCTGGAGCAGGCATAGCTGTGAAATATACATTCATTTCTCTCCTCCTGTTACATCCCTAGTTTGATACGGAGGATGGTGCTAACTAACAAAACAAAGGTTATTACTGTTCCTGATATAACATATTGCAGCACGTAATGCGCATATAATATGTGCAGAGTCTTTGCTAATGGACGTTTGTGAAGCACTTGATTCAATACTGACCAGCACCAGCCATCAGGCTCAGTGTTTACCTCAACTACTAACGCACTAGCTAAGCTAACAGTGTACCTGGGTCCACTTTTACCTCGTTATCCTCTGGGGGTAAACATGTGTTGATATTTACCCGCAGTTTGCTGACTCGGTGGGGACGAGGATGGAGGTCACTGTGGCAGGTCCTGTTTATTGTTGTGGTTATCACTTTTAGCTCCATCAACGACAAGGAGCACGAGTGGTACCCAAACAACCGAGCGATGATCCTCAGGACCAGAGCGGCGGGCTGCAACCCGCTGACCGAGGCCACGAGCGAGACGACGGGGTCCCTTAACCGGCACTCCTCCGAGCCGAAGAGGCAGACCACCCTCGGTCTCCCGGCTTCGGTCTTGATGACAACATTTCTGGGCAGCCAGGCTCGCCGAATCGACAGACTGGCAGCCGCATGTTTTTCTGTTGCGGGGAAGTGATGTCGTGAGCGCGGGAGGAGAGGAGGACTTCCTCCCGCGGGGTTAAGTAGTGCGCTGTGAATGACAGCAATAAAGTTTACCTGTCAGGCCAGTTAACAATAGTGGTTGGAGATATTAGATACTAAAAACAATAAAAAACAAAATAGACGGGACTGTGTTAAAATATCTTCCAAAAATCTCGGGTATCATCCAGTTGCCAATTCCACTGTATCTTAGAATACAAACCAGTCCTATTTTGTCACTTGTATTTTGCTCTTCATAACTGGTCAGCTTGCCTGTCTGATAAATAATAGATTGTCATTTTAATTAATAATAGGTTAAATGTTCTGTAATTTTTTTTTTGCTGGAAAGGCTAAAGGGGAGTTAACGCCGTTGAACTCACTGCTACATAAGAAATGCTCATAGTTAGAAACTTCCAAATGGATCTACAGTATACATTTACATTAATTGTAATAATATTTTCAGTGGTTTTGGCCAACCAAAGATACGTTGTAAGTTGCAACATGATTACAGGGATACATAAGGCAGAAATTCCAGTTATAAGATTATGATTTGTCTTTGACTTTCTGTGCTTTTCTTGTGCAATATTGGATACTTTCACCTCCTCAGACGCTAAATCTTCTTTAAATATGAAACACTCTGAGAGGAGACGTCCTTCTTCACAGCTCTGGTCATAACCTGTGAAAGGGTCATAATTAAATTACTTCATTTTAGGGAATTTCAAACCACAGATTTACACCACATTGGCGATTGCTTGTATACCTCACTGTGTGTTAATTAGATTAAAAATATATATTCCCATCACTTCAAAACGGTTATCTATATATATTTTTCTATGCTACCACTACTACCATTAATGTGAAAATGTATTGAGGTCTTTGAATTCTTCCTTCCTTGAACACCAATCAATCTGCCATTACCCTGCAGACTGTCAGCATGCATCTAGTAATTACAATCATTAACATTGCTCAAGTTATATTAATGAATATGGCAGTGCAATTATACTGCTGATATTATCAATGTATATATTTTACATAGTCTTTTGATATTCAAATTGCATAGCATTTTTGTGAGCTACAAACCACAGTTAAGTAGGAAAAAACACAGTAACTGCTCCACTATATTTCCATTGGCATGCAATGACAATATAGTTAAACTGAACTGAACTGAATTTAGTATGATAACTTATTAATATAGGCATTTGTTTGTTTATACGTGCTAATGATTAATATATCCATTTAACAGTGCCATAAATTGTTGAGATTTTTTTAAATATATCAACTGTTGATTTGTTTGTACTCAAATTTCAAAATTAAAACAATTATTATTATTATTATTTTTTTTTTTGTCTGTTTTATGTAGCATAAAGTTTGTGATTTCAAGGTTGGTGAAGCCATAATGTCTCCAGAACAGAGCAGCACATTCAGCCGCCAGACGGTGTGTCAGGACACTCATCCTTGTTTTAATTGATTAGATTAGATTAAACTTTAATGATCTCATGAGAATTTTATAATCTGTCTGACACATTCATTCAGGAGGTATGTCTGTTTTGAAACAACACTGGCACTCAGCAGCAATGATATATTCATACTCTGAGAGAAAAGAATAGGCAATACCTGACTTGGGCAGGCATCAGTCATTTCATCTGTCAGTGCGGTCACTGTCACCAGAGATCATTAATTGTAATATTTCGCCGTTAATTAAAAGAAATATGGCTTCATCACATCCACAGTTGATGGCTCAGATATATATCAGCATGCTTTATGCGATAAGTCACCAGACACCTGGACGGTCAAAGGTCAAACTGCTGCAGTCGGATGCGAGCTGGAGAGTCCCAGGCGAACGGTGATTTGTTACAGCCCTCACGCAAACTCCTCTACTTGTTGGCTGACTCTCAACAAAGGCGACAAGCGGGATTTCAACAGGCAGGATTGTTGTCACAAAACAAATTATTTACAAATCTGTGAGACAAATATAGAATAAATGCCACCATGTTTTTAATCTCTCACATTTTCTTTTGTTTTGATAATCGAAATGAATAAATGAAACGAGGAACCATGGTATGTTCATTTTCTTAATGGGCGTGTAGTGAATGAATATTTCCACACACACCTGCTGTGTGTCTTTGGTGAGTTTGACTGGGGACCCAATCCCAGTCCGGGATATATGAATGTTGGATTAATTCGTCAAATGCTATCACAAAAACTTTATCCTCCTGTCAACCACACATAAAGATGGAAGCATAGCTCATGCGAACCAAGCCAGCTCTGGAGTTTCAGACCTCAGCCTTTGGTTACTTGTTATTGTGATAGTGGAATTATTTAGGCTGCACTGGAGTCATAATACAAGGCATATAGAGTTGTGTAGTGTGGGTTTATGTAGATATGGATGGGGTCAGCTCGAATTAAATCCCCTGCATCTCTAATATCCCACCTGCTGTCTTGTTGTTGCCTGCAGGTTCCTCCTCAGTCTTTCAACCCTCAGTAGACCACATCCTCTGCTGTTTGCTCACTCCAGTGTCCAGTGGAGCCGCGCCATGTATCTTGTGAGGAAGCCACGCAGGGCGTTTTGATACATGGTTCATCATACGCTGTTTTAATGTTCAGTCTCTCAGACACACCTCCCAGGGAGGCTGCTGCAGCATTACGGTACACACAATTGGTGATATAATCCCATGATGATAATGAAATATATTTAGAGCATATCAGTAGTTTCATTCTGTTCCGGAGACATTAGCAGGACTGCAGCCCTGGATAAGCACAAGCTCGGGCTCCTGAGCTCTCCCTCTGGAGACTGGCAGGCTAGGCAGGTTGCTGCCGTCAGAGATTGGCAATCGTGGCAATGGGCAGGCGCTCGCCTGCGCCGTCAACTGAAAGCCTCACCTGACAGGTGTTGCTCTCAATCAGTGCTCCTCTGCCCCCCAGCCTGCTGTCCTTGGGCGGGAGGGGACAAGGAAGCCTCCTTCCCCTTTACATCCTGACAGCCTTTAACAGGCAATTCTGCTGAGTGTGTTGATTCATACACAATGGGAGCGATAAATCCCTCTCAATGACAGACTATTGATATACATCGGTGACATCAGTAGAGAACATAGCTGACCTTTTCGCTTAGCTCCCTCAGGGATATTCAGTCACCTGTTAAGGTCAAGGTGATAGGATGTCAGGATCAGAGGGAGCTTTTCGAATGCAGGAATAATGGAACATGTTGTGAACTGTTTTCAACAGACTGCAGGAGCGAAGAGCAGTGATCACATGTCAAAAACCAGCACATTAGAATTGCTCAGGTTGTCTTTTTTTTTATTGAATATTGATTTATGTTCTAAATCTGGCTCTGTCTACCATACCTACAACAGTGAGAGAGAATAAGCTGGTGCTATGCTTACAGTACTAACAGACAAAATCAGCACAGATGATAAACATATATATCTTAGTTGTCGTCTGTGAACCTCAGCTCACCACTTCACTGAGTGTTTTCCTTTAATTGAGACACTGTCTATTGAAGAAATTGTTCTATAAAATCAAAACAGATTGCATATCTGTATTCCCGGGTTGTATGTTCCTAGTTCATTAATCTGTTAACACTCATTAACCCTTCTATTGTGTTTGGTTTTGGGACCCATTTAAAGTTAAAATAAGCTATAAATATTATCCTTTCGTTGTAACAAGGCTTCAAATCCCTCAATCCCTGACAGTTCATAATAGCTCATGTCATATTGTATGCGAATACAGAGCTGAGGAACATCTTTCCCTTATGCCATTGTTGGTGAGCTGGTGTAAATCAACGCACTTTGCAATAAAGGCGGACTATTTAAACTGTCGAAGCCCGCCCTCTGGTTTCGGCTCGCGTCGAAAATACATGAGAAAAAGGTAACTACCTGTAACCGCTTGTGCTACTACTCTATCACCAATAGCACTACTTAAACAACTATTTTCCATTGATTTACTGTTTCGTGATGGAGAGTCCAGGAAGAGGGTTTATCATCGGCTGTGGATGCAGGATCAATTTGCCTAGCCAGAGTAGGGTACTATCTTAATTGCCGATTACGTGGTAATATGTCGAGAGTGGATGCTAATAACTCTGTTGATCTCGCCCATCAGCTTCAGGACGTTAGCGTGTTTGCTGGTTGCTAAATTTCTGACCTTGGCGTACATTTTGTACAGCAGACATTTCATATCAAAGCAAGAAAACACAGGTGTAGATAATTAAAAGCTGTGCTGACTGATTTCATTTGGCTATGAGCTTATTATTATTAACAACACCTGTGCGCCTATTATGACAAATGATAGGTATGCCATGAAAAAGACCTGTTATATTGCCTTGAATCTTTCTTTGTATTGATACTAATTGAATTATTTTCTCAAACTACTGTGGTTTGAGTGTTGTTCGTGTTTACCTGTAATATCTTGATGTCCGTCTGATGCTGGAGCTATTATGTGGGGAAATAGTTCACATAATAGCTGCTGTCAAATGCAGTTTTGGAGAAATATTGTCACTGTCTCAAGCACTGCTGTAAACCTTGCTGCTTACTTTGTTGATGCTGCTCACATGCCATTTCTAGCTTCCACCAGCATAAAGCTGTGGACTTAGTTTTGTCTTTTTTTATCAGACACCACAGAGGAAACTATTGGCTTGTTGGCTTAATTACTCTATTTCTTCAATGGAGTTTATTTACATTTCTTTATATTAATGTTCACAAATACTTCACTGTTATGAATAAACGATCTTCTCAACGCAATGCTGTGACCCACTAGCTTGGTTTCTACTTCATATGGACCACCTTGAAATTGTGTGGCTGTGCAGTACAATAAAGGTAAAGTAAGTAAAAGCTTTGTTATAAAAGAACCTTTTAAAAAAACACAATGAGACTTTAAACCAATATAAAATGGATAAATATATATATATATATATAAATAGTATAAGATCTGTGGTAGATACACTAAAGACCCGTATGAAGCAAAGACCGCTAATTTAATTCTCTTTTCGTGTAAATGATCTAGTGGAAAATGATAACTCTGGCCAAACATCAAGATCACCTGTGATCATTTTGCACAATAAACATTATCACGGGACTCTAATGTATAAATAACTTTCCAGAACTGAATCAAGGGGACTATTTGTTTAGTTTACAAAATCCTGCCACTCAGCTAGAAGGTATGTTACCTGAGGCCAGGCCCCTAATCTGTAGTGTTATTAAGGGAAACATGAAATAATTGGAACTCAGGAGGAAAACCATTTTCTAACTATTCCCAGCGATAATGCCTAGATTATTCATCTGTGTGATGATTAATTAAAAAAAAGGCCCCAGGTCCTATGGCGAGTACAGGCTGCTAGGGCACACAACATTCCCATGATGTGAATGTGTCTGCATCGTATGCCCTTCTCTGCTATCTGCTGTCGTCTTTAGGAAGAAACCCTCCACAGCCCATGCCTGTGCAACACTTTAACCTAATTCACAAATGCAGGAGGTGAAAGACTGAGCCTAGTAATCATGTAGCAAAGGAGACTGGGGGAGTCCATAATTGCATTTTCCAATAGTTTTCATAACTCACTGTAGCCTCTTTGGGATGTGTAATAGTTCAGCTAGTTCCAACTTATATGGATACGATGGATGCATACAATTCTCATGTAGGACTCTGTGTATGTTGCAATTTTGCTTGTAATCTTAGTATTCTACCATGTGTTAGTGAAAGAAAAATGCACTGTAACAAGGTTGGCACATGTCCCGCTGCAGATTTTGCCCCATTTCCCTGTTGTCTTAAAATCTACAAGAGCATCAGCAATGAATTGTGTCTTCAATTGTCAGTAGTTGATAGATTGTCAATCAGCACAACTCTGTCGGTGAATATGCTTGATTAGTTATTGTTTAAGACGTCGCTGGGGCCAGAGTGGAATTAAAAAGTAATCCAGTGACTGCTGTTATAGCAGAGTTGGAGATTTTGAATATCAGTTGTTTGATTCCCCTGCTCAGTGAAGTATTAAGTCTGTGACATAAAATGACCAGAGAACGTGTCTGCATGTGGATAGACAGAGATTTCATAGAGCTGTAGCCTGCAAGTTTTGCCTATGCCCATATTTGTATCACCAACATAATTTTGTGGAGAAACCCTGTTGAAAACATTACACAGAATCCTAAGCTACCACTATTCTGAACATTGTAGCACTATGTCTAGTCATCTGCAAAATTTGTTTCATTCTTGAGAATCTGATATTGTTAATTTAGTTTTTAAACAGAAAAAACAATATTAACAAACACTGTGTTATGAGTCCTAAAATGGGACATGAGGATGTTTGGAGATACAGCAGCGGAATATGGTACCTGAAATAAGTGATTATAGATTGGTTCATGTAGCTGTGTGCAAACAATTTCTGTGTGCAATTACAAAAGAAGAAGCTGTTAAAAGCTGATAGTGTCTTTGAGATAGCTCTAGTAATCTGCTCCAGTTTATGAGATGCATTGTGTCTGACTGTAACCAGTGGCTGGTTGCTGCCAGACTCAGGTAGGCAGCGGCTGTTGCATCCTCTGACCTAGTGTGGGCAGCTGGCAGTGGGCAGGACATGCCCTGTGGCAGTGCCAGAGGAAGGCCAGGAGGGCTGGGGGTCCGGGCCTGCTCTCGCCTCTGCTCGGGCCCCGCTAATGGAATGGGGCTGGGCCGCCCATATGGCACTTGTGTGAAGAACTGGGAGCTCTGGAGGTTGGCATGTGGAGTCACCAGGCAGTCTCCCGTTAGATATTAAACAGGACAGGGCCAGACCTACATGATCACCCCACCACCACCGCCACCATAAAGTGTTACGGATGTGCACGCTGATGGGGATGGAGACACACCTGTACCAGGGTGACAACATCAAGCATGTTCTAAATTACTTGCAAGAAGCACCTATGGCAGGACTGCTGCACATATGAGACAGAAGCGCAAGTCCTTCACTCAGAAAATTCTCTTAGTGATTATTTCTATAGATGATCTGAGAAAGTTATTTTTCATTACTGTAACTCCATGAACTTTAAGAGTTCATACAGTTAGAGTAAATTGTCAATAGTGAGCAAAAACATGCAAGCCACATGTTAAAGACTGCTATATTTATCTGGAAATAGCTTAATTTTATTTAGAAACACTCTACCATTGTTAGTCAAACTTCCTGCTTTACTTTCAGTAGCTACTCTAAGACGGCCTCACTTTTGTTTCTGTGGAGCTGGTCAACAGAAACAGTCCAGGTTAATGAGCCAGCAACTTGGAGAATGTCCTCTAGTTGGAGGTCAAGGAAAAATTGGTTTGCCAGGTTGTACGCGGCGTTAGCTCCATGTAAAGGAGCTGGCCAGAGAGGCTGTGTGTAGGCAATGAGGTGGACGGGGGAGAGCAGTGTAGCCCACCAGCCCTCTCTGGCACCAGATCGACCTGGCTCTGCTCTGAGCAGCGTGGGATCAGGGGAAAGAGAGCCACATGGGATGGAAAGAGAGGGGAAAAGTGTGTTGGAGTGGTCTGCAGCGTTAACAAATGTGTTCACATACTGTATACACTGAGATAATGCTTACCCTCTAGAATAACTCTGTGCTCCTTGCTGACTGTACCACACAGGCTGATGCAAACGGAACTAAAATTACCACTTCAGGGTGACACTGGCAATTTGTACTGCAGACCTAAAAAGGGAGAAATAGCGAGGGTAATTACAGTCAGCGGAAAAATACAGTTTGACGTTGCCCTGCCCTGGTTTTCCTGCTAATACTCCATTAAAAAGTGAGGCCAGACTTTTAAAACAGGTCACTCTTGCTAACCCTCCCTCCCATCTCCATTTCTTCCACCCCTCTCTCTCTCCTCCTCCTCCCCCTCCTCCTTCCTCTTCCACCAACCACCTCTCTGGATCCGGAACAAAAGCCACCTCTGCCACCGCCACCTCCCCTCCCCATCTCCTGTTTTTCCATTTTATTGGTGACAGCTGCCGCGAAACAAACTCGCGGAGCGAGAGAAATGATGTGTCAGTGGAAGGTCCTTTAGCCCGCACTGCTAATCTGTCACACGCCGTTTGTTGTTTACTGTTTCCTCCTGCTTGCCGACCGGCCGGCAGCGTGCGCTGCGCAGTAATGGCGACAGATGCTGACCCGCAGAAGTGTGAATCTTGCCGATTTCTCCCTGCTGTCAACCTGTAAATTACAGCTATCGGGAGTAATTAGACCCGATAAAACCCTTTCAAGCCTCACCCCCCTTGACACACACACAGACACACACACAGCTCTGGCCTGTCAGTGACCTGAGTGGGTGCCATTTTGAGAAAGAAAGCTGCAGACCCTAAGTTGTTTTGTTCAAACTATTGTTTTAATCGCATATATATCAGTTTTTGCATGTAAAATTAAACCAGAGCTTTATATACTTTCCTCATAGTGGCCTCTGTAAAATTTTGAGCACTCCTCTCTGGTTTAAGGATTGTATCTCTCTTCTGGGTCAGAGTCTGACATCTTTCCCCAAAACACTTCATGACTTTGAGGACTCTAAGATCGATGCTGTCAGCGGCTCTGAAGTTGCAGAGGTGAGTCCGTCCACAGTGAACTACCTTGGATGAATCTGCAGACATTGCCAGTCGTCCTCTACTTATCCTCACTGAGGTTTTGCAGGGTCAGCGGGGTCCTGGGCACAACCAGAGAAATCAGCATCGGGGCCACCTCTTCTTGCCCTGGCATCCGTGTTCGGCCTGCAACCACCACGGCGGCCACCACTGCTAAGCATGCTCTTAAAAGCAAGGCCTGTGCCCCTTTAAGTAACTTGCGCGATACCAAAGGTCACACAGCCGGGTCTTGTCATCCTCTCCCCTACTCTCTGCCCTCCTCCTCCACCTCCTTCTCCAGCCCTCGGTGCCCACTTCCTGACCATCAGAGCCAATCACTTTCCACCCCTCACCTCCTCCGCCGCCCATGCCGAGCGGCAATCAGTCACCCGGGCACTAGGAGATGCCACCCTGCCGGCCGCCTTCCGTACACTGCGGTAATGGCTTCTGGCAGCCCTAGAAAGATAAGTAACCGGCAAAAAGGCAGGAGAGAAGGATGAAGAGGGAGGGAGGGCCCAGGGCGGAGAGGACCCTCTCTCACATCCAAGCTGCCCCCATCCTGCCACTGTTCGACCCTCCTCTCCCCCTTTCGCCTCACCCTGCTTTGGCCTGGTCGCTTTGCACGATACTTCAGTGAATAAATGAGTCGTTTTAATCCGACTGACAAGCTGGCATTGCCCAGCCCTGCCCTCCATCTGTACTGGCGGCCAGCGCAGCAGCAGGCCCCAGGCAGCCCGATGTGCCAATCCAACACACAGCTTATCCTGGCTGTAGCTTCAGGGACAGAAGGGTTAGAGCTCTATGCGGCTGCTACCCTCTCCACCAAAAGAGCTATTTATATAAGAAAGGGATTAGCCGGTGGAGGCTTTGATGAACTGGAAAAAAATGATGAATTTGCTCCCATCTTGCTCTATTGCACGTTTGAAGTCCTTGCCTTTTTAAATGGAAACTGCAGTTTGTTTCATGCTTTTGAGTGCAATAAGATAATGGAGTGTAGGTGTTGGGTTTTATTTTACAACGAATCTCAAAGCAACTGTTTTTTTTAGGGGAGCCATGAGCTTCCAAAAGCAGTCATGAAATGATTTAGTTCTTTCCACGATTGTGCTCATCTCTGCAACAGATGAATGTGTTCACTCGGCGACTAAACACAAAATTGAAAGTGAAACTAGCCTCATTTCCATCTGTCCCCACCACTGAGGGGTTAATTTTGCTCTGTCATCCCTGGCACAGCGAGAGGCCAAATGCACTATCACTCACGCCGTCCTCTGTCCCGACCGAAAAAACCCAGAGGGAGAGAAAAAACTTGGCCACGGGAGGTGCTAAACCCTCTGCTCCATTTCCTCTCTCCACAAGCTCCTCTCCACTCCCTCACTTGGCCATGTGTCACCTCCAAGTCGATTGGGAAGGGACCTGGTAACATTTGAGTGCCCAATTAAGCGCAGGGGCTCAGTCCGGGCCCCCCTCTGGGTTCCGTTCAGGCACGTCACCGATGAGCAGCCTGCCATCTTCCCCTGTGAACCACACACACGCTCGCATACATATATATACACACTCCTCCCACCCTCTCATTCTTTTTCATGCTTACTTCCCCCCGTCTGTTCTGCCTCTTTTTCGCACAAAACACACTCTCCTCCCTGGTTAAAGTTCCCCCACAGATCTGATTGCAGCTTATCTTTGGAACAGGAGGTTATGACTGTTTGATCCATGGCCGCCGAACCCGTTGCCAGTTATACACCGGGGCCTGGATGCTGCTTATTAACGGGAGGGGTCCTCCCACTGCGGCGTAGAGGATCTGAGGGGCCCGGTGTTTTGCTGCTTTTGGTGGAAGATTAAGCACTGTTTTCTTAAATTAGCCTGGAAAACATGAAGCATAAACATAAAAGGAAATATTCTTTATCCACAAGGTCAACTAGGCGCTCATTATCACCCAGATTGAATAATTACTGAACTTAAGAAGTGTAGAAAAAATAAAACAACAACTCAGAGTTAGCACAGTCAGGCCTTTTGAAGTGTTAAAGGACTGCTTATTCCCTTAACTGGAGTGAAAGAGCATTGCTTGGATAATTTAGGTTACAGGCTCGGCGGTGACAGCTGGGCAGCATTGAAAGCCAACCAAATCGACATAAATCACAGACTTTTTTTTCAATAAGTAGGTTAATATCTCAGAATGGTGTTTAATGTTTTATTCAGCACCGAGGCAGGGACAGTGTAAAGGGACGGCAAGTGTTTTTGAATGCAGATGGGAAGTGGAGGGCTGGGCAGGATTTGGCATCTCCCTGTGGTTGCTTCTGAGCACACCGGCCCTGTTAGAGGAGCGCAGGAACGATCCTCGCCCCTCTCGAGCCCTCTCCATATTAAACAAGTGCTTTGTAAGTGTACCGTCATTACTATTCATCACAAATAAATACTTAAGCACTGAGAGCTTAGCACCCCGCTGCTTTACAGTTATCCATTATTTCTGTCACCTGGTTGTCCTTTTTCTGTCTCCTCCCCTCACTGCCTCTCTTTCCCTTTCATGACTGAATGTTCCGGTGCCCTTCAACTCAGTAGTGTGCTGGGAGGGAGCTGGTGGCTAGTGCCCATGTGCCAAGCCTCCCTGCTTTGTGTCCCATATTTCCTGCCCTCACCTGAGGCCTTGCCCCAACAGGAGAGCAGGGCCAGAGGCTTTGTGGTGCTCCATGTGCTTCCCAAGACGATGCCCTTCTACTGTTTTCAACTCTTTTCACCCTCACGCTCTTTTTGCCTCTCTTTTTGCACAAACAAACACACCCACACATACACCCCTCAAGTTCAAACATGCACCAAGACCACTCCTGCCCCAGACATGGGGGCAAAAGTCCACTGCACCCCGTCCTCTACGGCAGGTTTTTTGGAAGGTGATACAATCCTTTTTCCTCTGCCACGGTGCTTAGCGGGCTGGCTGGCTCCGGTGCAACGCGGCGTGCGCTGGCGTGGACTGAGCCTGGGCCAGTGTGCTCAAAAGCTGATGAATTGCAGGCGAGATGCGGGGCGGCAGCCGGCGAGGAGCTCCGGCGAGCGGCCGTCACGCGCTATCACCGTCTGCTCGTGTGATGGGGGAAATCGGAGAGACAGCGCTGACAACTTAATTTAACACCAGATCTGGAGGAAGCCAGAGTGCCACTGCGCTCTGGATAATTGATAACTCTGCCACCCCGCCATACCTTGCCTCACCTCGTGCCCACTACACCTCAGCTCATTGTCCACCCAAATCAGTGGTGGACACATTATTGTACAGCTTTTAAAGCTTGTCGGGATGTTTTGCACCATAGAAATGCTTTTTCACTCCAGAAGCAAGGGTGTAAAAAGTGAAAAGTATGTATGGACCTCAGCGGTGTGCTGAGTTTCTGTCTTTTTTTTCTGTGGCAGTACTGGGTATTCTTTTTAATACTGGTGTCAGTACAGAACTTTGAAGAACATAAATATCTTTTTCTACAAAATCCTTTCACTTCAATAAAACAACACAGTGAGACTAGCAGCCATAGCTTTCCCACATAAAATACAGGCTAAAATTAGCAAAATAACAATGTTAATCAGGAAAAAGCTGATGAAAGAATAAGTAATCAAGACTTAAAACTAGTGCTTGTTAGTTTTTGATACTTTTGGGTGGCATACACCAGTCCTCAGAAAGTACTGAGGTTTAATACTCAGCCCAACTTCCAGGCTTTTTGGGCTTTATGCTGTGTTCTCCCTTTAAAAAATAGCAATTCCAGTTAGATAGGACGTCCTGTCCTGACTTCCGAGTGACTGTGATGCTGAAAAATCTCCTTGGGCTGTGGTGATGTGGCGCTGCAGGGGGGATTGCGCTGCCTGGATCTCCTTCACAGGCTGCTGGAGGCTGCCGAGCAGGAGCCCGGTTGACTGGTAATGCCTATTAATTACTAATACAAACTGCTAATTAGCAGACCAAACACTGGCATCTGTACAGTTTGTTTTCCCCGCAGCGATGATATTGAGTTCTAACACAAAGAGGCAATAAACCTGAGCTGCCTGACGCACGTCAGAATCAAAGGGGACTTGCCGCTAAGCATACTTAATGCCAGGATCATGTACCAGAGAGGTCAAATAAATGGCAAAACCAAATTTCATAAAGATGAGGTGGTACATGGCCTGTTGTAAGATCAACTTATGATGGTGTTTTAAGTACCTAAGCACTTTTATTTTGGTGTACTGCTTGAATAGAGTTTTGAGGCCGACCTTAGAGGTACTTCAGTCTACTTAGTTCTTATTCCACATCATTTATCTGACAGTTGTTAGGCTGTTTGCAGATTCATATTTTACAATTAATATGAGATAAGCTCCTAAAATTATGTCGTTGTCAGGGAATAAACCTGTTTCTCAAAAATGTTACGTTTTGATCATTCTACTGCTAACTGCAAACTTCAGTAATATTTGAGTAAGTGCAACAGCACTTTGATATAGCTACTTTGACTTAGTTAAAGTATTTGAACAAATTAGACCAGATTTATGATCTTAGTTATTATCTGAGCTCATACTATAGTTCCTGATTTAAGTCATTTTGCTTTATACAAGTTAAGTTCTTTTACAGCTGCTTGTGTTCAGACATTTAACATTTGAGAACTTCTTTTTAAACTCCAGTATCTTATTTGGAATAGTAATGAAATATTTCTAACAGCACCTATCCTAGTAAGGATGCTGAAGTCACTGTGGGATGCGTTTATAAATTATCACACTTTCACATTCTGCACCTTTTGAGTGATGCCCCCATGCCCCACCCAGCTCTTCCGAGCCAAGACAAGATGCCACCCCACCCTGCCACCCCCCGCTTCTCACACACAAAAAATAAATGAGTAATCGGCCACAAAGTGTCAGCCAGCCTTAATCCCCTTTTAATTTCCTTGTGGGGCCTGCGCCAGGGCTCTGGCTGCAGCGTGAAGCTGGCCGCTGATGGCAGGATGGCCACGGTGACAGGCAGGCAGCGCAGGCCTGGGGGTCTTTACTGGGATCCAGGCAAAGAAAATACAATAACCACACACTGCCACCACTGTTTGCCTTACACTTGAGCGGGATTTAGGTTTCCCCAGCACTCTGTCACAAGTGTGTGTGTGCACACGTGCCCACACACACACACACACACACGATTGTCATGCAACCAGATTGTGCTATGGACATATGCATGCTCTTTTTCTCTCTGCTTCCCTCATGGGGACACACACAAACACACACCTACATGCATATATTAAGCATGTGCTCGAGCACTCAAGCACACCCCTGGTAATACTACTCTAGATGAGGCTATTTATATCTTAATTTATACGGGTTGGTCTCAGCGTAGGGGTCGTCGCCACACAGCTGCCCAATCACTGGCAATCCCACAATGCCAGGAGTATTATCTTCTTTTGAACAGCAATTTATTTTCCTCCCTCCTCACCGTTATTCAAAAGTAAAGGTCCTTTCATTAAAATGTATGCTTTCTCAGTGCATCCACGCCGAAAAAGGGCAGCCGGCGAACGGCATTCACTCCCCGTTCACGTAATGAAAGGCGCAAAGCAAGAACGAGGCACAGGCTGAGGAGATGGTGCACGTCTTTGTAACACATTTGCCCGAGAGGTGGGTTCAGTGGAACAAAATGCAGAGGGTTAACGTTATTCTGGCAGATGAAGGAATTTTTCATGACATTTACACACAGCAGGGATTTTCTCCCTGGGAGCACCCTCATAACACTTGACTACGCAGCATATGAGCAGTGGCATATGTATTAAGTGTACAAAATATTAAAAGTGCCTCTTTGTTCCAGGAAGCACATACTTGGAGGAAGCTATATGCACTTTTAATGATGCAATCTGCGAAATTTGAATTAGTTACAGTGAAGAGACGTGTATCAACAAAAGGGATTTTTTGCTTTTTGAGGTACAGATTGTGGGGCCGTCCAATGTATCAACTCCTCGATTGGTTTTGGACAACGTGGTTGACAAAGAACTAAAAGCGGTGTTGCCAAGTTTGTCCACTGGAGAGCAATAACACGTTCATTTTTCAGCTATTAAATGTCTCGCTCAGTGAATATGGTCAAATAGGGGTGTAACAATACTCCAAATCCACATTTCGGTTCATACTTTAGTTGTTTTTGTTTTGTTTTTGTGGTCGGATGGGGATAACCAAAATATTCCCACACTCCTGACGTGAATGTACCCGGGGGGTCTGCAGTCTAGGTTATTATTCATCTTGAGCTAACTAAACTGACCTAACTTTTACTGCGGATGTGATCTACGTATGCAGCTGGCCCTAACTTTAAACAGAATAATAATTTTTTGATTTACATGTGTTTTAAGTATTGCATTTCTGTTGTCCCATATTTCTGTATAATATTGTGAACGTTTGTATTGTAGTTTCTGTCTTGGTCTCAGAATTGTGACACCCCTATTAACAAATACGACCAAATAAGTAAGGAATCGTTAACATTGTTTGCTTAAAAACAAACAGCTGATGTATCTGATCAACTTCTTTTAATTCTCAAGTATAGAAATGAGTGTCTGTCTCAAAAATCCAGTATCAGTTGGATTCTGTAACAGAGTCTTTATGAAGAAAAAATGCCAAAAAGTCATTTGTTCCACCTGCTGCTTCTTTTCATCTTATGTGATAGCGACCTGAATATCTGTGGTTTTGAAGATGTCACTGCAGGCTTTAGGAAAGTGTGATGGGCATTATTCACTATTTTCTGGTATTTTTACAAACCAAATGATTAATCTATGAATTGAAAAAATAATCATCAGATTAATCTGTTGTTAAAATAATCATTACTTGCAGCTATGAAGTCGATTATGAAGTAAAAAAAAAAAAAAAGTATTGAATTGAAAGTGAGGATTTGCTGCTTCTCTGTCATTGTAAATTGAATATCTCTGAGTTTTTGACTTTTAAATTGGACAAAAAGAAAAAAAAAAAGATTTAAAGACGTCACCTTGGGCTCTGCGAACTTATGATGGGTTATTTTTTACTATTTTCTGATGTTTTATAGATTAAATGATTATTCGATTAACTGACAGATCAATCCATAATGAAAATAATCATTAGCTGCAGCCCTATGTGAATGTTCCTCCTCTTCCCTCCTCTTAAATTTATATTAAAGCATCTGCTATGTTGTTTGATTATAAATAAAGCCCTCTAAGTGGAAAAGAGAATATTCAGTGTCTCCACTGTCTGTCTATAAGGGTTTTTCTAATCGTTAATTCTCACAGCAAAGGTCTTTATGGCAACATAAGGGGTTAGCCTAGATTTTCAGTCCAGTCTCATTTAAGGCTAATTCCTGTGTGGGTCTGTGGTGTTTGATCCCATTGCCCATCTGAAGTAATTAAAGGGTTATTAGTAAACAGATATTCACGCTCGCTCACTCTTGCCAACTGTTTCATGCCATCTGCTGCCGGCGCACGTGCTTTGACATTGGAAATATGCTTCTGAACCGACACGGGTGTTTCAACGCATAGGGAATGAACCAAGCTTTCATCAAGTCTAAACACAGTCAAACAGTGTCATCTTTTGTGTGTGTGTCTGTATGTGTTTGTGTGTCAGTATGAGTGTATGCATGTGTGTGTGTCAGAGAATAAAATAGAAGAAAGAACAGGAAATTATAAGCCCACTTGTGCTATTTTAAACCTGCTTGTTAATTTCAATCCCTTTTAACTGGCTCTACTTTTGATACCACCTGACCACTATTCTTATATTTCATCTCCACAGCCCTCACTTCTTCTTCTTCTCTCCCTCTCTCCCTCTCTCTCTCTCTCTCTCTCTCTCTCTCCCTTTCTCCCTCTCTCTCTCTCCCTCTCTCTCTCTCCTTCCTCTGGCTCCAGCTCTGCCCTCCTGTCTGTTTTTATCCTTTTTTTATTTTCAGTAATATAGAAGGGATTAACCCTGCTGGCCCCTGGGTGGTTACTGTTTCATTTTATTCTTATTAAAATCTTAAGAACCTGCTTTATTATTCCTGTTTGATACTACCTCAATAATCCTCTGCCTGGCTCTGTGTGTGTCTGTTTGTGTGTGTGTGTGTGTGTGTGTGTGTGTGTGTGTGTGTGTGTGGTGGTGTGTGTGTCTGTGGCATGCAGGCACAGACCCATTGGTGAGCTGTGTGATGGATTTGGGCTGTGATGGTTTGGGGCTGGCAGGAAGTCCGCGGCACATTACACAGACTTTAATCACGTGTGTGTGCAACATATAGACGCACAAACACAATCTTCTGCAGGGGTCTGAAATCCAGGAGTTTATCTTTTTTTGCGAGTGGAAGACCTTAATATATTGAGAAAAGCATCATAAAATGACACATTCTACATTTCAACTCGTTGTCTCATGTGTTTTTCTGTAATATGTTCTGACAGATGTATTTTTTTCTCCCCCGTTCGTGTTGAGATGGCTATTACGGCTGATGGGTCTCTAGTGTTTGCTGTGATCTTTCTTACAGCGAGCTACATTGATTTTGTGAAACCTCTGATAAATCTCAGACAGGAACTAGACAGGAGTGTTGTCACAGCAAAGCTTCCCTGGATCACGCAGTGATTTCTCCTGCAGTTTCACTGACCCGGTGAGGTTTATTTAGAGAAAGCAGTGCAGAGTGGCACTGTTAGGTGCCGTCTGTTAGTGTTTCATTACTGCTAAATATTTTAAATTCAACCCCCACTGAACATCAGCTTAAGGACAGGAGGAGGTGCTGATCAATCCATTTAGAATTTTCATTAGTGTCTTGCATTGAATTTCCTTAATTCTGGTGCATATGCATGAGTCAAGGAAAAGATCCCTGTAGTAGCTTGCTGTGTGTGTTTTCAGTGCCATATATGAGCAGGTAAATGAAGGGAAAAAAGACTAAATTAAGCTTTGATTTCATCCTGCGAGAGGAATACATCTAATGTGATGTTAACCTATCATTTAGTATGCTTTTGGAGAGCATCTGTCCAAGTCCAGCTGTAAGCTTCTCAACCTGGAGACCAATCATCTCTTCATTAAAAGTGTGATACTGTTCAAGTGTCTCCGCAGGCAGCCAGGAGCACAGAGGATTACACTATCGACTTAGTGAAAGGTCAACATTATTTGATTTTCTCAAAGGTTACTATTTATACCTGTTTATTGACTGCCATTTTCTCATAACGTACCTGAGCGTGTGGGAACGCCGGAACATATATTCATTTTCTGTCTTTGTCCTCCCGTTTGAGAGCTGTCTGCAGGAGTGTGTGCATTCTAATTTCTCATTTATGATGCATTAAATTCAGATGAGAGGATTGTTGGGGACAAAGCTGATCACGCTGTGCGAGATGAATCAGAAATTGAACCAAAGTGTTTCATTAAGAGCTGTTGGCTGGCTGCTAAGACAACACAGGGGTGTAATCCCCCCTTTCACTCCCTCTCTCCTTCCTTTACTTTTTTTTTTTACTCCTTTTATCCTTTTTCATCCCTCCCTCTTTAACTCACATCCTCCACAGGTACATATTTTGTCTTCTCAGCCCCTCTCCTCCCCAAAAAAGACATGTAACTCTCTTCCTCTGTCTTCCTCACTTTTTGCTTCTCTTTCCTCTCTTTCTGCGAGGCCTGTGAGAGCACCTCCTCCTTGCAAACAGAGACATAACCAAATCCTTCCTCCCCCCCCTGTGGTTGTAGCTCAAAACCTGAAATATATTGGAGGGCAAAGGTCAGGTCCTTTTCACTTTTCTCAGGTCATGGTTAAGTAGTAGCCTTTAAAGTATTCAAAATGTCACCTGATGTGCAGCAGCTAAAAGACTTAACATGAACAAACTTCAACTGATAGCAACAGGCTATATTTCTGGATGTTAAATCTGTCAAAATGCAATTGTTTATCATTTTAATTTCCTCAGATTTTCAGTCCAGGAGAAAATATAGTGGAAACTGTAATTTCATTGTTATAAAGATACATATTTTCCCAGAATTGACTGAAATTAAATCACTAAACTGCTTCGACACCAACTCTAGATGCATCAGTGAGGTTTTTGAGTGGAACAGATTGGGTGTGAAAAAATTTATTCATAACCATATTTTGAAAAATGTCAAGCCATCTTTAAAAAAAAAAAAAAAAAATTTGATGAAGTAACAGTAATTTTACTGATTTGATCCACTGTATATTAGATACTGCTTGATTAAAACAACTTAACAGTTACATAGTAACATCTACAATGTAAACAATCCCAGTATATGAGAATAATGTATCATTATTTTAGGTGTAAGCAGGGTTTTTTAATGAACAGACCACCCTGCTTGTTACATTTTTCCACCGCAAGGCTTGTGTCACTTTATGTTCTATTTTTATGCAATTTTAAAAAGTCGCTTATTTCTAAAATACCTAATTTTGGAAACTAAGCATCAAAGACAGAGACTCTCCCTCCTCCGCTGCACATCCAGTCTGTCCGTCTGCAGTCAGACAGTGATGATTGTGTGTCTATAGGAGCCTCAGTAGAACATGATGCAGCTGAGCTATAGTTACCCCTCTGTATCGTGTGTGTGTGTGTCTGCCGCCTCCTCACCACACTGTACCAGCTCTGCCTGGGTCCTCATATCAGCCGGTCTATCTTCCCAACCCCCCGCCGACTCCTCACCTTTCCCTCTGCTGCATCTTACGACTCAACCTCCCCTTTCTTTAATACTCCGTTAGCCGCGCCAATTACTCTATCTCTCCGAGCCATCTCCCCGCTCCTTTACCTTCTCCCCCACCCAGCCTCCCCCCTCGCTGCTAATCCTCTCCCAGGCCTAATTGAAGGGGACAGCAGCTCTGCGGGGTCATGCGCTGACGTGGCGTTAAAACGGAGAACCCGGTACCGAGTGACACGTCTCTCCATCCTGATCAGCTTGCCACATATATATATATATATATATATATACACACACCCAGCCGCTGTTATTTTCTCAGCCTCTTTTCCATTTCTCCCTATTCTCCTCTTTCTCCTCCTGGGGGTCAGAATGCAACCTGGAGCCAGGAGCAGTCTACAAATTGTCAGAGAGAAGCCCAGAAGAAGAAATGGAGGCTCAGTGCCTCTAGTTCATTATGACTTAGGATGTGAGTTAGGCAGCAGTATGTGTTGACATTGTCATTGTTATCACGGGAACATCTGTGTATGGCCTGTCAGAGGTGTGTATGTGTTTGTGTTTGTGTGGGTGTGTGTGTGACTGTGCTCAAAGCGGGGAGGACATGTTTGTGTGCCTGCATGCATATACATACTGCAGACGCATGTGCTCCCCGTGCATTTCTTTTTCTGTTTTTATGTGTCCATGTGGAGGCTGATGGTTCCAGGTTTGAATGGCGGTGTCTTGGCACCCGTGGGTCTGCTGAGACCTGCCTCTGCGCAGGATCAAGGGGTGCAGGGGCTGCTGCCGCGCCCAGCCAGCCTGACTGCACGCCAGCTGCAATCCCTAATGCCTCCGCCACATCCTTGGCAGGCTGCGCCCCTGCCCTTTTCCTCCCCAGCTCTTCGTCTTGGCAAAACTGGAGGCTTTTGCGTTTTTTTACTTGAAGCTATTTTATTCCTGCTTCACGCCTCAGGATATGTGACATACATTAATGCTATTAGATGGTGATGTTTGACGGCTGGGCACATGATTAGACGTGATTTCATTTCAGCCTTTAAATCTGCTTGATGGGTAATTACACTGGATGTAATTGCATAATGTATAAAAAACAACAAGAAAGACGGAGTTGCAGATTATAAATCATGCTGCAGTGCTGTGTGGAAAAGTGTTTGATGTGCTGGATTTTTATAGGGAGCCTGTTTATCTTTGTACTTGTGTCAATGTTTACAAATATGTTGGAATTATTTTGTATGGCTCATGGTGTTTGTCCTTTACTGTGTGTAAGAGGATGTTGATATTCTTAGGAAAAAGTGTTATGAGAGCAGTCAGGAAAAGTTGATTCCCATAAACAGGCTAACTTGAGACATCTGTGACCTGGTCTTTTCTGTTTGCTACATCCCTGTTTTCCCTTTTTTTATTATTCTCTGGCAAGTGGGAGAATTTGTTGTGTTTTCTTGGGGTGTTATTATGGTTGAGTTTGGGGACTGTCAAAGGGACGTGGCGCAGCACAGTTAAACTGGGACTCTCAGTACCCATCAGGCCCCTGTGAGTCTTTGTGAAGACGACGCACCACAGAAGACGCCTTCCAGAGAAAGCGTCACATCCAGTTAGCAGACACCTCACGCACTAAAGAGGTTCTGCCTAACAATTAATGATTGACAACTCTTCGTTTGGCTGGTTTCTCGCCCTACTGTCTGCGCTTTACACTGTTGACGCCACTCGAACACACCTCAGGTGTTTCTCCACTCAGTATATGGGCGTGGGTGTGGGTGGGTGTCTGGTTTCTGGGGCTGCTGTTTGTGCTACTCCATTATAACAGACTACTAGTGTCCCGGCGCAGCCGTCCTCTGCCGTTTCACTGCTCCATGTAAATATATCCGGTTATTTGAACATGGGTCCAGAACAGGGGCGGGTTTCTTTTCGCGTTAAAGCCTCTGACGTAACAGAGATCTCCGGCTTCTGCCGTTAGAGCCGGGACTTCTGCGGCGTGCTCTGTGTTTCCTCTTGACTTCTGGTTATTCTTTTGCCTCGCTTTCTAAGCTGTCTTTCCTCTCCTCCGCCAGTCTTTCGTTATCGCTGTTAACTGAGGTCACACCACTGAGATGGTGTCTCCCCACTCAACCCTCACCACTCGGTATCACTTGCCCCGTCCAGTGGGCTTTTGCCCCCTTTAAGTCTAACCATCCACTTTTGGTTCTCCAGCTGGGAGCCTGGCCTGCATTTTGTGCAGTGGGCAAGCAACTCTGGCCACTGACCAGTGGATCTGTTGTTGTGCTGTGTGTGGATGTGGCTGATGTTATAGATTCTTTGTATGTTATGTTAACAATGGGATAACCGGAAGTGACATTGCTGGTTATATCATATCGATGTGTGTTTGATTCAATTTGTTTGCTGGTGATGTCGGCTGGATAATTGCTTGTTATTAAGAAAAAATATCAAACATTCTGGTTCGGCCTGCAAATGTGAAATTTGCTGTTTCTGCTGCAGATGCTGAACGCCGGTCGCGGCGATTTGAAAGATGTCTGGACTCTGTGAATCATCTGGTTGAACGGCTTCGCTCATGTTCAACTCAGATCCACGGTGCGCTGATTGCTTCGCCTGGCGTACTTCATTTGTTTTACCTCGGCTGTAAATAAAACCGCACAAACACGCGATGTGCTCATGAAACTGTGTTAACGCCTGCCTCTGCGATAATGACAAATAAGTCTGTGAATCTCTTACACGTGTATGAAATCTAAACTCGAGCTGTGTTGTTGTCCTGCCTGCCGCGCGTTGTGAATCATTGTTGCAGTGTCGGTGGCGCTGCTGACTACGCCTGCGGCAACTGGTAACGTCGTAATCTTGTTTTCATACCAGCTCACCTTTCAACGCTGGACGCTCCGTTGTAGACTGGATGGGTACGCTGTGTATGCGGGCTGGTGTGGGCATTGTATACGATGCCACCCGTCTAACAACATGGTTTAACGGTCGTGTATCACTGAGTATGATAAAGTTTTTTTGCACTGTTGATTGGATAAACAGGTTCTGGTCTGTAATTTTGATTTCTCTGTTCAGTGATTAATAGTGAAAAATTAACAGGCTTTTTTAATAATACAGTGATTGCAATTTGTTGCGGACACGACCAGATGGCATATACCGCGCGGTGCAGCACCTGATCGCAATGACGTTTGTTAACCGGTGAACGTTATGAATTTGTTTTCTTTCTGTTAAACCTGTTTCCCTTCACTACGCTAACGCTGGGCGATCTGACGAGAGGGAGGATATCTGTCGCGTGGTCTGCTCTGCTCTGCCTGGGAGACAGAGTCGTGACTGCCGCCGGAAGGAACATCTGCCGGAGGCACCGTTAAGCCGCAATAACCACTCCTCATCATTTATTGATGGCCTCTCCTCCCTTTGTATTGTGAGGTGACCACCAGGCAGCGAAGAGTTGGTCAAAGCTGCATCGTTTCCTCTCTAATTTAACCCTTCTAAACGCAGAGACACTCTCCACGGTATAGCGCGGATCATCGCGGCTATGGTTTCAAGGCGTCTTTTGTTGTTCTGAAGTTTGTCTGTTTTTTATTGGGAGGTTGACCTTGGATGTATATTGGGATGGGAATATGTTTTAAATGATCCTTGGTATCCAGTGGTGTGGTGAAAAATTCTGTCCATCTGTTCGGTCATGCTCGGTATATAAACATAATACAAAAAAAAAGTCGAGTAAGATACAACTGTGGCTCGTGTCGACGCGTTCGCCGTCACCGCCGGGCAGTCGAGCCAACATATCGGCCACATCAAACAGTCTGCGCGTACCTACAGATCTGTTTGCCGAATTATACGAAGAGACTTCTGGTGGTTTGTTGCGACGGGTTTGTCGGTCGTCGGACTGCCGGATCGACCATTGCGGAATGTCGATCGGTCCCAAAGGCATTCAGGGCGGTTGGCTGGTGGGGTCCAGGGCCTCAGGGTGTTTTCTTTCTTCTTTTTCTTCTCCCACTGCTGGGTGGCTGCTTAGAAACAGTGTGTGCCAGGCGTTGACCGCTGCGCGCGGTGAATTGAATAATCTCTGTGTCATCTGTTGTGTATTGGCTTACACCAGCCTTCGCCTGTTCCCACTCCCTGGAAGAGAATTGAGACCTGATCGGCAACCGCTTGCGACCTCAAAACCATATTACAAGGGCTTTATTCATGAGTTCATGTTTCTTCACCACGTAGGCTCACTCCGTCATCTGCCAGGGCACCTCTCTTCTGTATTCTGTGCGCCCAGGCGCTGGCGTGCCGTGTTTAGATGTGATTACGTTTCGACCAGGGCAACCTAATCATTCAACAGTAATGGATTTTAACAACGTGTTTATTGCTTGTATTGCAGCGGTTGTATTCCGAAGATTGCCGGTGGCTGATTTGCAGAAGCCAGTCATCCATCTCAAACGACATGCCGGGTGCGCACGGATTAAATAATATGGGCTATTAAAGTGTAATAAACGAACAATCGCTTTGATGTTGATTTATATTTCTTGTCTGCCAGTTTTCAAAATTTAGACTTTATGTGAGCAGGTTCTTACGCATAGCTAATAACACATCCTTTATGTGTATTATTAATTAACCAGCAGCTTCTGACTGTGGGTGTAAAAGCCATCCACTGAAGTTATCACAGCAAGTCGGTGCTAACTTTGGCATATTTCCGGTCCGCTCATTTGCCTGTTCCTGAGCTTTGTTGACCTACAATTCGAGTCTATTTTTGTTTAAAAAATAATGTTGATGACTTTTTAACCATTAAGATGATGAATTGGAGGTGTGACCCTCCTGGAATATGTGTTCACTAACTGGGCCACACTATCGTCTATTGGATTGCTTTCTGCATACATACTAACTGGTCGTCAACTTGGACCTTCTCTGGATCGAGGAGGAAGTGGGCAAACGAGGTTTGGGTGAGAGGCTGTGGTGTTACTTTCTCCCTAAGTCCTCCCCCCTCCTCTCCCTTCTCTCTCCCGCCCTGGCCTCTTCTTCTGATCAAGAGGAAACTTTTCTCTTTTTGATTAGGACATTATATTCTAGCCACCTGACTAAGTTCTTGGTTCCTCATGTTAGAGTGACGCATCTTAACTTCTCCTTTTGAGAACCAAGTCAGCTGGTTTGGAGTACACAGCAGTTCTGTGCAGTGCCTTTGCTCTGTTACGAAACACGTCTGTGTGCAGGCGTGTGCTATTGTAACTGAGTTGTTCAAAATGCCCCGCATGTGATAGCCAGAATATAGGGAGCCTTCGTGTCGTAAATGGATGCCTCTGTTGCTACAACAGATGTAACCAGCTCCTGTAAAACCATTTTTTCGCTGCACATGCGCTGAAACCTGGTGCTGCGTTTAATGTGTTGTTGGGGGATAAAATATAGGCCATACGTTCTGGACGGTACAGTGATCTCTGACCTCATCCTCCCCGCACAGTTTTTAAACAAAACAGCAGTGTGTTACCGGCACAGTCTTAATGCGACTGCAAATTTCCTTCGGTCCCACCGAAAAGATGAAATGAAAACTTACACCTGAACTTCGCTGACCGCTTTTCGCGAACTGTCAAAGGAGTTGCTTTTTTGGTTTAGTTTTTCGCGAATTATTGTGTGTTACAATATTAGGGTCAGCAGTTGAAACAGGAGTCACTGATCGCTTTGGGTCGCCACGATGCTGTCGGGAGCTCAGGAACTCCATCCACCGCCTGTTAACCGAGCCGGGACAATCCACGGTGAGCGAAGTTACCAGCAGCACTACATGCAAAAAGGCATCTCGAGCGATCAACCAAGACACGGGCTTTCACCCATATAATCAACTGACACACCGACAACTGCCGGGTGTCGGTCACAGATCGTGATGGGTGGGACCTAATCACTTTTGGCAAGTTGGGAGGTTTGATTTTTTCTTCCTTTCACTGGGTCAAATTGCTTTACCACACTCTTTTCCATTTGCACATCATAAACAACTGGTTACTGTTCGTCAGTCCGTCTCTTTGGCGGGCGGAGGTGCTCTTTTCAGGCCGGGTAACGACCGCCCGTATTACGTGGATGACGAGAATGGCCTCCGGCTTGTATGGGCTTTGTTTAAACGCCTGAAGTCGCTTTCCCTGTCGTTAACATCCGCGCCAGGTCTCGCGATCCTCGGCCTGAACTCGCTGACTAACGGCGGTTGTCGCTTTGGTCCCTGGGCGCAGGAAGAGTAGCGGTGGAGAAGCGGGTTGGTGGTGGGTGTGAGGTATTGGAGGAGGAGGGTGTGGTGGTGATCCGGGCACTTGGTAACTTCGCGCAGTCCCGGTCGCAGTCAGCTCCAGCCGGGTCTCGCTGTTGGAGCGTTTGGCGGGGAGCTGCTCAAGGATGGAAGCAAATAATTTCAAATGGGATGTAAAACTATGAGGCACACTGGCTCTGGTGCACACTGTGACTTGATGTGTTCATCTCTGCAATTTATGGAGAAAACAGATTGAGTTACTCACTGTTAATTTAGGAAAATTAGATGTGAGGCCTGAGGAGGGAGCACTGGGCTGGGACAGGACAGGCATTCCTGCTCTGCTGGTGACCCTTCTGGGGTAGCTGGGTCAGTCTTGGTGCTTTGGTGTGGTATTGTGAAAGAGGAGGCCCAGTTGGGCAATGGTGGGCATGCGCGCGAGCGCGCTTTGCTATAATCAAACACTACTGCTACTCTGATCAGCTGCTCTGCCGGTTTGAAGGCAATCAATAGTAACCCTAACCAATTTTGTAATTAACCTGAAATAACGTGGCTGTTGTTGTCAAGTGAAGTTGGTTGTGGAAAATCTTTCCTCTCTTCTTTTTGAAAAGGTGAAAAAAACGGATGTTTAGCGCGACATACCTCTTGTGCGGCGCATGTATGGCTGGTAATCAACGACAGCAGAAAGGAGGTCTGTTTGACGACGCTGATTGGTTCTTCTTTCTTTTCACTGATTCAATCTTCGCAGCCCTTCTCAACCCTCTTCTGGAAAGGACCTTTAACCAGTAAATCTCATGGGATCGCCTTTCTTTGAATGTGGTCCAGATAACTTCAATCGGCTGTTTCGTTGCTGGTATTTTGCTAACGATCAAAATCTGGTACCTTTGGCTCTGGCGGCTAACCTGGTGCACGGCAGGACGAGCCTAACGCGGGCAGCATTCAGCGGGTAACGGCTGGCTCGGCAGCACGGGCCGTCAACCATCAAACACTGGCGTGAATGTTGCTGTTAATTGTGTCCACCTCCTGCGGTTTTAAGTGAGGAAATTCATTGGAACAAGCTGCGTTCACTGACCAGCCTGGCAACCGTTTCCCCGCCATCTTCACGCAGCCACATCTGATAAATGAACTTTGTTCCGGTTATCATCTCTTCATCTGGAGTTCAGGGGAGGAGGGTAGAAGGCAAAAGAAAAATAAAAAAGAAATTAAAAGCGATCTGAAATATACGAACCCTCCCTGAAGATTGCTCTGCTATTCTGACTACTCTGTGGGGTTGCTCGGCGTCATATGGATATAAGTAATGTCTGCACAACGTCTGTTCAAACCGTATTCTGTATAACAATCAACAGGCAGCAGTTACTTTGGGCGTGAGGACCTGTCCCAATCGGTTTGTCGAAAAAGAGCTTTATCTGGATTCTTATTCTTTCTGCGGATAAACTTCTGCTGCTGGTGGCTTTTGAACTCGCTAAAACTAAACAGACTTTATATGAATTATTTCTTTCGTAGCTCTCGTGTTTTGTTCTGCCTTTATATGAGGGTCAGAGCGGGTTAGTCCTTCCATCCTTTCTCGAATAATATGTTTTATTTTTTATTTTTTATTTTTAGTCTGAACTCATTCACCTGTAGTGGTGACCTTCTGTATTTAGCTTCGTCACCAAAATAATTGGGAAAGACACTGTTAGATGTTCGGTTTCTTTTGCGGAATGGTCTCTTTCAATAAAATAAAAATGATGCCTGTGTATTTTTTTGCCGACTGCTGATCGTCTTGTTCCAGCGCGTTGAGGAAAAATTAACGACAAAAAGTTGTTAAAAAAAATAAAATATATCGCCGAAACGTTGCTGGATCCGCTGCGGTCTTCAAAATTACATGGAAAAATGTTGGTTTCCCGCGTTTGCTATCCATGGTTTCGCATAATATCGCTCGGCAGGGTTCGGCGGCTTTTGAACGAGATTCGGGCATTACTGCGGCGCTGACTGCGATGAAGAATAAATACATAACTTAGATACTTTGGATTAAAGTAGAAAAATAATAAGTTACTCATCGCTTCCTTCATCCTTCCACACAGACAGTTTGATGTCCCAGCCTAACTCAAGTCCACTGAGGTTCCTTCAAATCAGTTGCTGTTGCTGACCTACACGCAAAAGGCTGGTACTGCATTTTTTATCTTTTCCGATCTTCAACTGGTGGCAGTTGACGACAGAAAGAACGCTATGTGAGGCCGGCTCCTTTGACTGGCGGAACCCGCTCGGTTGGAGACGAGGAACGGCGCTGGGCGTTGTCTTCACTGATGTCTAGCGAGATCATCGGGACTGGCGAAACGCGCGGCACTCGAGTGTGGTGAAAGCCTCCGGGTCCAGGTTGGTTTCAGGCTCTGCGCTGGGTAAGCCAGGACGAGAACATCGCAGGCGGGTAGTTCAGAAACACTCCGCCAAGCAACATCCCACCGCCGTCTGCCTCTTCTGCTGTCCTGGAAGAATAAAAGATGCTGTTTAGAGCTTTAAACGTGTATATCTAATAAAACAGTGTGTTTGGTTTGACACAACGAGAATAACTCCATCTATTTTACCCTGGGGTCCAATTAAATCAGGGTACATCTGTTTTTTGTTTTTTTCATTTTTAATCTTCATCTCTAACACCTGCAATATTCACACAGGACATCTCTTGGTTCAGTATGCACTCATGCAGGTGAAATAATTCATAATAAAGGCCTTTGAATTATTGATATACACACAACGTTCAATAATGCACAAAGTGTTGTGTTTTCTCTTGTTATGTCTGGCTGCCTGAGGTCAAACTGTAGACTAAACAAATAGCTGAAGTAACAACACTAACTTCTGCGCTCTTTTTACGCTCAACGAGATGAACTTTTTGCGCGGGGTTTTGTTGTTACAAAAGCGGCTGGGACTGCCATCTATTTTACGGTGTCTTTGTTTATTTCTCTTATCCGGATACAACATTCAGCATGCTGAAAACGCGACAGCTTTCTCCGAGAGGAGATGGTGGTGATGGGCATCTGCCTCTGGTGATTGCGCAAGCCATAATATTTTAATATGTATATAATGCTTAAAAATCAATTAATCCCGAAAAATACTAATCATCAAGTTCTACTCAGACGTTGACAGTGATGGTTTGACCGACCGCGGTTGAAATCCGTTATTCAGCTGTATTCAATATTCTTCGCTACCATTTGCGCATTCCCTTTAGGGCATCGCTCATGTTGTCGTTAAATCGACGCTGGAATGCATTCGGCTAATATGTTGGTGATAAATTACCGCATTAAAACTAAAAAATAAATTCCGCTGGTGATGGTTTTATAATTTGTTTTTGTGATTGCTTCCTGTCGGTGGACCGTTAACATTAATCAATTAATCGCCGGTTTCGTGACGAATTCGATCAATGTGGCAAGTGGTTGAAGTCCCTGAGCAGCGATGACTCATACCGTGGTCCTTGCTGCCACCGCTGGGAGGTGAAAAAACTCACGACGCGTCTGGGTTCACATCACTGGTCGTGATGAGAATAGATTACCTCGCCCAGTCCCCTCTTCCCCCTCCCTCCCTCCTGCAGCTGGCAATTCTTCCCCACCTCCGGTTCTGGTACCAGGTCTTGGTGACCTGCCTGCGTGTTGTGTCGGTGAAGGTTGAGGACACGCCGCCAGCTCATGCGGTCCTGGACTCCAGGCGCTTCTGCGCTTCCGACACGCCCGCTGTTTGGCGGTGGGTCAAGCGAAACCGGCTTCCGGGCGCTTCTGGCGGTCAGTTCGGGCGTCTGTCTCTGCTGAATCTCCACCCTTTCACTGTGGAGACGCCGTCATCAGATGAAAGGCGAAGGCTTAACGGGCTGGCTAGTAGCCAGGGCCTCTCGCTGTACACTGTGCGCCATCCATCTTTGATGACATTGATGCAGCCTCTCAAAATAACCGC